>BLSF01000161.1:0-16888 GCA_012862575.1 Parietichytrium sp. I65-24A | reverse complement strand
GACCGCCAGTCGTATTCGTAGCGGTAATGGAGTCCATGTAGCTAGAGTAGAACAAGCACGAAGCTGACGTGGAACCTGTGGTAACATTCGTATCCAAAAGAGTAGCAAACCAAGTACAATTTTTCGTGACGTCACACAGCCGACCGCATCCCTCTTTCACTTCTCTTCCACTGAAGCCCAGGAAGTTGAAGGTCGCCAGCAAATCTCTCGTCGGAACGCAAGCGCCTTGGCTCTGTGCAATGTAGTCATCGCTTTCCGGGGTGGCTGCTGCTGCTGCTGCTGCTGCAACGTGAACGATTCCTTCGCTGTTGACTCCTTCGTCCTCTGTCGTGCGAAAAAAGTCAACGTTGAACTTGGACCAAAAGCGGCAGCTGCCGTCAAAGTCGTCGCGCTGCCACGCATTGCAGTCCAATGAGAGCTCGCACAGCCGCAAGCAATCCTCTTCCTCCTCCGCGCGGGACTGGTCTACTGGGCGGATGATGCTCACTTGGCTCTCCAGTAGCGGAAAGAAGGCGCGTAGTGGGATCTGCGCGAACGAGCGGTGTTGGGCACTGCTGAGCGAGACTTTTTTCTTTGGACGCACAAGTGGTGGTGCCGACGTCACATTCGCAGGCGACTCCCCAAGGAACGACGGATCTTCGTTTCTCTTTGTTTCTTCGCTGCTGACAAGGAAACATTCCCCTCCGCTTGCGTTGTCAAGCGTCACATACGCAGTGCATCCCGAATGAAACGCGCACATTGCTTCACACGTTCCTTGGGTAGCGCCAGAGAGCTTTCGGCCCGGCCAAGCAATCGGTTCTTCCTCTCTCTCGTAATTGTCGTCCTGCACAAAACGCGTTGTTTCCGTCACGACCAGCAGGACAGCAGGATGCTGACTTTCGTCATCTTCTTCCTCCTCCTCCTCCTTTTTTTCAAAAAGAGTTGGCAAATGGTGGAAACGGCAGAGTTCCTTGCTTGGCGTGTACACTGCAAGGGCGCAAGCCTCGTGCATTTGGCAGAGCCGCTCGCACAAGTCCGTGGACGAGATATTTGCAAACCGTTTCCACTCTACGCCGAACAAACCTTTGGTATGCGCAGGAATTTGAATGTTGCGAAAGCGTTTGAGCGGGGAGACGTCAGCGGGAATGGCCGCGGCGGAAAAGGTAGTTGCGTAGAGTCTGTAGTGTGCCTCCTCGCCTCCACTCGAGCAGATTTCGTTTGCAAAGGACGCGTTCAAGGTAAATGGTAGGAGAAAGCAATCCCCGTTGGACTCGCTGTGCAAGAACCCTTGGTACGCTTCAGCGTCAGGGAAATGCGCAAGACCAGCACAGGCTTTGTAAGAAGTTGGTGCTGAAACCTTCACCAGCCCTACCAGCGTATGATTATGAAGCTTGCACCCATCTGCAATCGTTCTCAGGTCTTCCGGGTTGGTCCCCGCGCCAGTCTGTACAGAACCTTTCGAGGAGTCTGGTAGCTCAATGAGCATCTCGGAAATCGTTTCCGTCCAAAACGAACGATCCGTATCCTTGGACTCCTCGTTTGCTTGATAGGCTATACCCGCCGCAAGCTTGCACGTGCCGAGCAAGTCGTTGTACACAAGCGCTCGGCAGCCCACATAGGTTTTGCATAATGCCCTGCAAATGTTGAGCGATACCCCAAGATGCAGTGCAGAAAAGCCGGAATTGTCCAGAGGAAGGGGCGAGTACCCATGCGGAATTGCCTCGAACGAGTCTTCGAGTCGTCGTGTCGCGAGGAAAACGCTGTCAACGCTGGTGACGTTTTGCGCGGCCTCGAGCGAGCACATTGTGGTGTTGATGCTGCGGTATAGCTCACATTCAGCCGGCGACTCTAAATCTTTGAGGATCGTTTTAAACCCCCGGCAATTGATGTTGTCATTGCAGCGCTGTTTGCAAGTCTTGACTTTGTCGTTTTGACCAACCTCCCGCAGCAGCTCCAACGCTTCATTGTTGCACTCGCCGACGGCGCGGGCGGTTTTCTCCATCTCTTGAAATTGGAAGACGCCGTTGTTGCCCTCAAATCTGAAGATCGGACGTGGCGCGGTATCCCCAGAGGCGAATGGTAAAAGGAAAGCGACTGTGTTGAAGTCGTCTCCGGTAGGCAAGATCCGCAGACCGCTGGAGGATACAGTGGCCGCACTTGTTACCAGCGTCTTCACCAGCGGGTTTGAGATGCGTACCTGTACCGACACGAGCTCCAGTGCACAAGTCGGGCAGCCAATGACTCCTGAGGCATGAACGTCGATTTCTGTGTCGCGGGCGACAAGCCGCGCCCCGTCGCTGAGCGTTGCCGCAAAGCCCATGTTACGAAAAGAGGATCTGGAGGCCGTGACGGTTGCATCTTCACCATTCAAGTAGAGCGCGCCAAGACCTCCGGAGAGGTCCAAGTTGAACAGTGCGAGCTGGCCCTCGACTACAAAGCTCGGATTGAAGAGATGAAATCTCCGCCCGTCAGGCAAGTCTTGTCCTCTGATGGCCAGTTGCGAGTCCGCATTGACGTACATGGTCCCGAAAAATGGCGGAAAGCTGATATTTGCTGTAACAGTGATCTCCGGGCATCTTGCGGCCTTGAAAACAAGCTCCAGATAGGACGATACTTGACACCCTGTTGCAATGAACCCGTCTTCGTCCTCGCGTCCTCCTGACAGCTCTTTCCCTCCTCCGCCTTGAGCCCAGGACACCAAGCCCGCGAGTAGACCAGCGATGCACATCAGAGCAAGCGTAATTTTTAGCTTTTGACGGGGTGCTGTACTTGGAGGTTTCGTCGCCGCAGCAATACCCAGAGCTGTCTCTGAACGCACTCCATTCGGATTCGACTCCACGTCGTGAACGTACGACTGCACGACTTGATGCTTCTTCATCCTCTCTCTCTCTTGCTCGCTCGATCGCTCAGTCGCTGTTGTTGTTCTTGGTTCTTTCACACTGCTTCTACGAAAAAAAAAAAAAGACTCTTTCGGTGACTGCACGCATGTGTCTTTTTCCCTTCGTTTGCAGAAATTTGTATCCTCCACCCTTTGTGTGTGTGCGCCCGCGTTTCTGAATACTGTAAACACAAGACAACTGACATCGGATCCTTTNACTTGGAGGTTTCGTCGCCGCAGCAATACCCAGAGCTGTCTCTGAACGCACTCCATTCGGATTCGACTCCACGTCGTGAACGTACGACTGCACGACTTGATGCTTCTTCATCCTCTCTCTCTCTTGCTCGCTCGATCGCTCAGTCGCTGTTGTTGTTCTTGGTTCTTTCACACTGCTTCTCGAAAAAAAAAAAAAAAGACTCTTTCGGTGACTGCACGCATGTGTCTTTTTCCCTTCGTTTGCAGAAATTTGTATCCTCCACCCTTTGTGTGTGTGCGCCCGCGTTTCTGAATACTGTAAACACAAGACAACTGACATCGGATCCTTTCCTGGTCAGGGTTTTTTTTGTTGAATTTTGATCTGTTTTGCAAAATATATTACGTACTGTATTAAATAGTCTTATCATATCATAGAGTCATCTAAGACAGTACGTAATACTTGTCATTGAAATCAGATGTGCTTTCGTGTCGCAGGTGTCGCAGGAATATATATTTGTACACGCACGAGTCAGTTTAGTCTCTTGCTCCCTTTGCACGAAATCAGTAGATCATCATTTCTTTCTTCAAACTCTCTGGAGCAGTGTGAATTTGTTTTTGGGTTGGTGAGGCTTACGTCTGCCGCGAGCCTTCCCAAGACAGTACGTACTACCAGGCACACAGAATTTCAGAATCACAGCCAGATCTGTTCTGGGTTTTCATCCATCATGTGCTGGTAGCACCTCGACTCTTTCAGAAAGAGAGGACTAACTAAAAGCAGTAAACGACCCCTCTTGTGCGCACACACCTTGCCCTGAACGGAGATGGATGGATGGCTTGCAAGTTCACTCGACCACACCACAGTAGAATAGGTAAAGGAGTGTCTATGCTTTTTCTTTATCCTTTTCTTAATCAATACTACGAGAAATTTTGGACGTTCCGTCAGCTACATTAAATCCTACATCACTGTCAAGAAATAGCGTTTATCAACGTGTGGTTTAACAAGGCCGCCGTTCACGGAGGAGTGTACATAACACTTTAGTAAGATAGACCTAACCTAACTTAAAACTTCTCCAAGGTTCTATTTGTTCCTGAACGAATAAATACGCGTTCTTCGGTTCACGTCTAAAAATGATGCGTGACTTGTTCGTTAAAAAAATGTTTGATTCAAGACACTGATTCAAGAGCATGATATTTTCAATTTGCTAAAGACGCAGTCGAATCGACTCACATCAATCAACCCCACGTATTGAAAGTAGCTGAGAACAATTATTTGCGTCTGTTGAAAAGTATCGTTGTAAATGTTGACAAACCACGTTTAAAAGCGGTTGGAGCTTCCCACGGATAGCACTCGGTGCACTGTCATGGCAACCGAGCTTCAACTCCGCAGAAAGCGAGACTGAGCGAGTATGCGTAGCACTCTTGTGTAAAGCTGGTGACAAGGACGTGAATGAGGAATTCAATACTGGTAGCATTGCGGACAAGTTACAAGACGCTCGAAAGCGTGCGCAATCCCTTTCTGGTTCCAGTGATGATGCTTTTATTGAAGATCTCCGCATTCAAGTATTGGTGCAAGGCAATACGAAGCCAAATGTAACTCTCGTTGACCTCCCAGGGCTACTCTCTGATGGCTCTGGAGAAGGGGATGCGAGTACTGTTGTGAAAAACATTGTGACAAAATGGGCGCACATGGAAGGAAGTTTGATCCTCTTTGTAGCGCCTATAGACCATGACTATGACACAATCAACGGCAAACCAATCGTCAAGGGTCACCAAGGGAAGACGGTGGGTGTGTTTACGAAGGCAGATTTGATTCCCCAAAGTGACCGACGAAAAAGACTCGAACAAGTGCACAAGTCTTTCACAGCCTGTTTCGCGGTTAAACCTACATCGGATCCCGACAAAGAAGAGAGAGATCTGGAAAACATACTGGCAGGTGTAAATGACCACTTTCCTGAGCTTTTCCTCGGCCATGATTCTCTTGCAGAGCACCTCGAGAGGAGGTTGAATGATCATCTCGATGAAAGACTTCCGAAACTTTTTGAGGAGGCAAAGAGGATGAAAAAACGCTACCAAGAGGAAATTGAGCGCTTGAAGATTCTGACGCCTTACGACGTAATGTTGGCAGCACAGAAGCGGGTGAGATCTGCATTCCAAGAGCAGGAAATGTTTATGGAGAACTTTGAGAAGCGAGCGTGAAACGCTCGTCAAGGACATAGAAGATCTTCATGAAAAGGACTCTAAACAAGTTGGTGATGAATTCTTGAATGAGCATCTAGAGAAAAAACAAGGGTTGAGAAACATGATGCATTTGGGACCACACGAGTTCATTGAGGTTTTGGCTGAAAACTTCGCAGGCAGACACGAGTCAATCTTGACGTCGACGAGTGGGAATATGCTTGCATCATGCGAGGGGATGATCAACGTTGCATTCGACCCGATCGACCGTGCGAGAGGGCCTGGGGCAGTTTTTCCTTCAAAAGGCTAAATAAAAGAGAAATCAGATGCGTATCGTCGGTTACAACAAGAAGCCCTTCGTGTTTACGACCAACGAGCATTACCTCACTCAAAAACTTTTCGAATCTGCAAGGCGAGGACAAATACAATCAGCCAAGTGATTCGTCTAGCACCGAGTATTTTTGGAAACACTGGCTTGCTTTTGAGAAGGTGCAGGTCAAATTTGTCACGGAGGTAGCCTCCTAAAGATCTCATCGGGCTCTATTATTACCGCGAGTTGAAGGAAAAGGTTCATGCAATCAATGATCGACGAGGCTTTGTGTCGATAAGGTCGGCGCGACCCCCGCTGCATCGGATAAGAAACTCAAGAAAAAAGAGGAGTCTCTCAAAAATCTCAACGCTGCAATCCAAAATTTAAATCTAATCTAGTGTACCCGAGATGACTTCTTTCATGGATCGCGCGAAAGCATTAGTTGAAATCAAGCCATTGAAAAGATTATAGTTTTCATTAACGTTCTTTATAGCAACTCGAATCCGTTGGTCTATTTTAAACAGAGTCCTGAGAGAGAGAGAGAAGAAGCCAACGAACAACTAAAGACCCGTTGTCACAATCACAGGAAGTCGGTCGTTTGAAAATGACTTCCCATCCATGGCGCGGAGCTTCTTGCTAAACTGTGGCCTAAACAGAGTGTTGAGAGTCGTAAAGGGTACTACTGTACCTTGTAATTCTGACGAACTTTTACACAACCATAGTGACGTGCCCCTGGTAGTCTCTCGGTAGTTTCACTTAAGATTAGCTGAATGGGTAGAAAATGCTTGATGAATGTTCTCTAGTTCTTTCCTTGCTTCGTTGCTTGTGTTTTGGGTCTGCCGGACGCAGGTTCCCGCGTCCTTTGGCAGATGTGAGAGCTCCAGCCTTTTGTATTGGAGCAAGCAGGGCCCGGTGCCGCCGCCACACGATGGCAACCAGGGTAGGGTTGTGACGCGCCATCCCAGGGTGGGCGCGGGGAGAGAGGCTCCTGAAGTGAAATGGTCAAGGTCCAAGGCGATACTCGGTTGAGTTCTCGACCAACGAGCTCTTCTTGGGAGCTCAGGGAAGCCTTCCTTGGTTCTCAGGACCACGAAGGCTTCCTTTGTTCTTGGGCCATGACAATAGAGTAGTTGAAAATACAGGTTATATTTGCGGAATATATCTTATAATTTCAATTTTCCTGTGTCTTGACACTTGTGATGAATGAAAAAGTTGGAATAAAATCGCATGAACAAGTAGTCGGACTGGAGAAATGTAAATGGCCATGACAAAAAGTTCATTCGATGTGTTGTTCACACGCGTCACTGTCTCACTTCGCAAGGCACTGATCGAAAAAATGACAGCAATCACATGCAGGGATGATAAAATAAGAAACCACGCAAAGTTGTTGTTGTTGAGGCATTTCATCAGACCTAACGACACTGCTACTTCAGTCACGAGAGATGCGACGGAGACTCCAAATGTACCATTGCGTCCAAATCTGTTCACAAGCGGTCGGTAGATGAAGATCGTGCAAACAAATGGACTCATTAATATGATCAGAAAGCTGTACGCAAGCTCTTCCAAATTTAGGTCATACGTTTCTTGTAGCGTTTCCACAAATGCCGTGTACAAATACGCTTGTGCGTATCCGATGAAAAATTCAATGATGATCATGGGCAAATCGTAGGCACATGTCATCGTGTACTTGGACTTGCTGATTGGTATTGTTTCAGCAGCAGCAGCAGCAGTTGTTGTAGTAGTTGCCGTACTTTTCTTTTCAATTGAAAAACAGAAGATCACGATGATTTCAATAAACATTGCCCCAAAAGCACCAAGGTGTAGATATTTCCACAACAACTGAATGTCCATGAGATTTGATAAAAGACCTGCTAAAACAACTGCACAGACACCAGCAAGTGACATGAAGACAAACATGAGATTGATGTAGAATGACTTTCTACTATAGTTTTCTTTCAGAATCTCCCCAATCCAATTTTGTGAAACTAGTGTGATGTTGGAGAAACCAATGAGAAAACTACAAGCAATGATCCCAACAATAGACTCGGTCATGAACGCATTCAATAGCAAGCCGACGGCGTTGATAATCATCACCAGAATAGACGTGTTTTTGTACCCCAGCCATCGATCTCCAAGGTATGCAAAAAGGAATAGACCACAGAATTGGCCCAAGTACGACGATGCATTAAGAACGGAGATGTGATCGTTCGTGCCGGTAATGGCCATGTCGATATATGGAATCATTGGGGTCGCAATGTACGACGCAAACATGTTGACAAAGACATTGAATGCAGGAATGAATGGGTGCATTTCTTTGAAAATGATATAGGAGTTACAATGAGTTTGTATACCTAAAAACACATGATGGATCGCAATCGAGGTAGGAATGATAGTAAAATCCCCGTCCTCTTCATTCTCTTGCTCATTCTCCCGTCCATGATGCTCATAAAAAACATTCATTTCTTTTCAACGATGATGGTCTACTTTTTCTTTAAACGACACGCTTGTTCTTTCAGCGTGCTTGCCGATTACATTACCATCCATTTCATCATTGCGTACTGCTACTTGTACGCCATCTTGCACGCTGACATTGTCTATTTCACTGCTTGTATCCTTAGCACCGCGTATTTTTACATAGAGTTTCTGCCCGTCTTCCAGTCACCGATCGGTTCGGATACCATTGTCCTCTTATCGCAACAAACGTTCAGATGGAAGTACGACATTGCCCTTGTCTGCACCATCTTGCTGGACATTGTGATCCCGCTCTACTACCCGTCCACGACACTTAAAGTGGGCTCCATTGTAACTTCCTTTATCATTATTTTACTACTAAAAGTTAGATGAAAGTGACTCGTGCTCCAGTTGTTGTTTCACGTTCTTCTGAAGAAGAATCCAATAGCTCGATATTGATCGATGTGTTCTTCCATGTAATATGACGACGAATGCACAAAAAGATGATGATGACGGGTCTGTCCAGCAAAAACAAGATAGCAACCACGTACTCCATCCAATAAATTTCAAAGTAAAAGAACAGTGCACTGAATGCAAGCATCACAATCACCAACAGATCAATGACGGCAAAAAATAAATCCATCCCGCGCACAAATCCAATCCTTTCACTTGTAAGTCCCTTTTTAGAAAGAAAATCTTCTTGTTTCTCATTGTGTTCATCTCGTCGTAGTAGCATTGTGACACCTGTTCCGTCGCTTTGATGGAGCAGTACAGTGGATAGTGCTCCGGTGATGAATGTTGTGATTGCCACGCCAATGTGAGCATCTTCATATGTGTCCACGGGGTATACACTGATCAACAACAGTGTAAACACATGCACCACTACCATCACATCAATAAACGGAACAAACCAATGCCGATCACGGCCTCTGATCTCTGAACGAACTACCAAACTATAGAGAACACAAGTGCATGCGTACATTATACCGATAATCATGTACATTCCCGTATTTTCAGTGGAAAGGGAGATCATTTTCGAAATGGATTTGTCGTCGGATCTACCTTCCAGTGAATTCAACCCCGAATTCACAAACAGAATAAATTCTACAATAGTGCCAATGGTGATCGCCATCATCAGATGAATCGGCCATGGTATGCTGATCGCTGGAGCGGATGAGGGTTGCTTTCTCATCATGTGGATGCGTACTCTTTTTAAAAGAAAAAAGACAGCCGTATATATATAGAAATGATGATGGATGAAAATGCCAGATCATGGAGGCTTATCGCGCCAAAATCAAGAGTGAATCTGCACTCGGTGGAGCAATTGCGCTTCCATCACTGTCAGAAGATGTGCAAATCTTTGAATTTGACCATACCAAGTACCGCGAGCTTTGCTACATGTTTGAAAATAACCAGACAATTCAAGAATGTCGTGACATTATCGCACGCTGTTTGTTCTCGAACGTCAAAATTGAGCAGGCAAATAAGCACTTCATCGAGATTTTCAACGACTATCATCTCAATTTCTACCGTGAAATGCTTCGAGAGAATCTGATTGCGGGATTTGCCGTTTTCTCGTACACCACCGTCCGAAAGATTCAATCAGATGACAATAGTAAACACAGCAGCATCAAAGTGCCCGTGCTTGTTCCATTTGAAACTATCCGGGTACAACTTCATTACAACATGCGCACACATCGGCTCGAATTTGTCATCATCCCCAAATACGAATCATCGTCGTCGTCTTCGTCTTCTTCTTCATCGGGATCGAAAAATATGACCATTGCTTGCTTTTCAAGCGTAAATGACCTTCGGCGGCCTGGGATGATACATTCCAAACTGCTATCACTTTTGGAGGCGTACAAGTACATCAAGCGATTGGAACGACGATACTTGGTCGCGGAATACAACCGAAGCAATCCTACGTACATTGTCCAAAAACCAGCCAACAGCAGCGATGCGCCGACTGATAGTGAATACCGCAAGTCGACTTTCACGTATGACTTTCTATCATCTGGGATCAATCCATTGGATACATTGAGAAACAAGCCCAAATTACGATCAGCAGTCAACATGGAATTTGCTGGATTGAACGGATTGAGCAACTTGGATTTTCATCAGCAGCAACTGGAACAATCACAATACGAACACGAGGACATGAATTACTACATGAACAATTCCACACCGATGCGGCCACAGTACTTTAACAATGTCTACACTCCTCCGCCTGGAATGGTGATGGCCTCCAATCCGCACATCCCATCATCCACCGTCAATTACATTGAGAATCAGAAACATTTCGGAAACCTCGTTCGCAACCAATTTGGTTTTCCCGAGAGCGTCTTTTTGACCTATCTTAGCCGCAGCTCTGGCTCCGGTGGAAGAGGGAGTGGTGGAGGAGGAGGAGGAGGAGGTGGCAGTAGTACTATTACCTCCTCTTTCAAGGCGGTCATGACGCCATTGGAACTTGATCGTTTCAACACGGTCATCGAAACGTACCGGACATATTATTGCAAGCTGTACAAGTTGGTCTACTTTGTCTTGTACCAGCAGCAGCCAAAGGGAGATGTATTGTTCCGTTACCCAGAGATACTAGAGTCGTATAACAAACTCTTACTGGCCCAGNTACAAATTGGTCTACTTTGTGTTGTACCAGCAGCAGCCAAAGGGAGATGCATTGTTCCGTTACCCAGAGATACTAGAGTCGTATAACAAACTCTTATTGGCCCAGATGGAGATTCAAATGGAGGAAATCCAAATGCAACGAGAGCAGCTCAAACGGGCAAGAGAAATGGGTTCCGCAGAAAGTGTTGTTGCCGGCACAAGCCCAGCAGCAAGAGGAGCGAGTGCAGAAGCGAAAGAAGCAACGGCGATGATGCCAGCAACGAAAAAACAGAAGAAAAAGCGGGAAGACAAATGAAGAACGATTGAAGTGGATGGATGATGGGAGGGCTGACAGCAAGTTGGCGACACTGTTGATTTCATTGCTTCACCTACCCCAGCACCATTGAAATCAACAGTGTCGCCAAACTACTTCCATTCATATATAGATGCATCATCGAAACAAAAACAAAAGCAAAACATGTCATCCATTGATCTCTTGATTCCATTTCTTTTTTTCATCGCGTCATGCCTTGCACTTGCATCGACTGAACATACTCTGGTGAATGAAGCTGAGCCTTATATTCTTACAACCATCTTTGTGCTCAACTGTATTCTTTACATGCGATTCACGCGACTTCATCGAAACGCCGCACATCAACAGAAAAGCAACCTGTTTCGCACTGAATTATGGCTGACGTTCATTTATGCAATCTTTGCAATGTTCTTACATCTCTGCGTGGAGTCCATTTTTGAAAACCATTCGCGCTTTTTACAATTCACGGATCCGAATCTCAGTATCATCTCTTCGTGTTTGTACGCGTCAATGGTAATTGTCGCACCGAAACATGCCGAGTTGACTCATATCCCGTTTCTCTATGTTTCATGGCCACAAGAAATGAGATACCCCAACATGGCACTTTTCTGCCTTCATATCATCATGTGCACCATTGTACAATACTCAAGTTTTGATCCTCAGAATCTCATTCTAGTAGCAACAAAAACAGCACAAAAGCCGGCATTGATTTCCTACCATCTTCTTCGCATTGATTGGCGCATCGGATACTTGGCCCTTTTCGTGGATTTCATCTACCTATACTTTTCTAACAAGCGTCACTACCTTCAGCAGCATGACTTTGACGAGGAAGAGCTGGACAATATCTTCTATTCAAAAGTGGCAACATCTGACGAAGTAATTTAATTTTTTTAATATATACATGCAATGAACAGTTTTTCTCTAACAATCAAAACCCATAAATCATGTCTTCCTCGTCTTCGTCTTCCTCGTCCTCTATGATCAACCTAGAGATGCTCCAAAAGCTATTGAACCAGTCACAGTCGCCTGCCGATGACAATACGATGAAGAGCATTGCTGATTTCATCAATGCAAACAAATCAAAGCTAGAGACTCCGTCTTCTTCTTCTCAGCAGCAAGAACAACAGCAGCCACAGCAACAGCAACAACAGCAAACGCAGCAACAACAACAACCGCAGCAACAACAACAACAACCACAGCAGACGCAAATGCAGCCACCAAAGGAAACTCAGATGCAAGAGCCGCAGCAGCCGCAGCAGACACAGTCTGTTGTGAGTGGTGGGATGAATCCAGCAGTCGCACCACGTATTGTCAGTGATTTACTGAAAGAACTTGCAGCTGTAAAACAGGCTGTAGAATTGAAGGACAAGGAAATGCAACAGCTTCATCAGTCACTCAAGCAGCACCAAGAAAAGTCTGAGCGTGCTCGAACGGCACGGAAGCGACAAAAGAAGGGCGAGATTGATAGTATTGCCGAAAAGATTCTCAATTCTCTCTCTGAGGATCAACGCAAGAGGTTTCAGCTCGATGGTGGAGCTCCATTGCAAAGCCTTTCTGATCTCTTGGTGAACAGTCTCGGGAATGACTCTCAAATGAGTGATGAGAGTGTGTCTGAGCAACATTTGGATAATTCTGTAAGAGTTTTGAATGCAGTTGCATCTGCCAATTGTGAGAATGTCAACACCCTTGCGAAACTTTACGAAGTGCGAAAGGAGCAAGCCGAAAAAATCAACGATCTACAAAAACGCCTTGATCAGGCAACTTCATTGATGGAAAAGCAAATGCAAATTCACAACATGTTGAAAGGCAAGATCATAGAGTATGAGCAGCAGGTTGATGACCCAGAAAAGCATTGGGTGGGGAATGAAGACGGCAGCACATCATCGCAGCAACAGCAGCAGCAGCAAACGCAGCAGCAAACACTACCAGTCTCATCCATCCAAGGCGGGAATACTCAAACTATTGTGACAGCTGAAGCAAGTGGAGCAAATAGTTCTTCAGACAGTGCATTTTTCGGAATGTTTGATGATCTATACCGCGAAAACAACGGCGATTTATCTGCATTCAATGCACAAGATGCAAAAGCATTTCTATCCTCCAACATTCTTGAACGTATGGGAATTCATTAATCGTTATTATGATTTAAAATATTTTGAGAAATCTTCAACTTTTTCCTTCGATCTTCCTGATCTTTCCCTCAATCCACCTGGTCTGCCAACACCGCCTCTGCTGGTGGCAACATTATTGGCTCCATTTCTGTCATTTTCTGATCCTCGCCTTTCGTAAGAATGGACGCCACCTCTGTTGCTTGCTCCTCGCCTTTCGTAAGAATTGACGCCGCCTCTGTTGTTGGATCCTCGTCTTTCAATGTCTCTTACTATTTCTTGCACACTAGAAGGCTGCGGCGTGTCCTGCGGCGTATCCTGCGGTGTATCCTGTAGAACGGAACGTGCCATCATGAGGGTTTGATATATGGTCGTCATTTCGTTCTTTGCACGTTGGACGTCACCTTCACAGTCTACATAAACGTCCAGTATATTGCTCTTCAAGTCGTTAAGAGCTCTTATTTTTTCGTCATGGCTAAATTTTCTAGCGTTGTATAAACCTAGAATACGTTTAAGTGGGGGAAGATGTTTCGTTAGTTCATCTGCGATATCAACCAATTCGTACTCCACAGCTGATGTGATGAGTGTTACCGCATATTTATTCTCTAATATTTGGAAAACATCCAGAATATAAGCAACACATAGTTTGGTATAAAACATGATTGGTCTCGTTGGCTCTTCACCCATAAAAAGTTTCCCTACTAGCTTCAATAATGCCTTCACCTTCTTATCTTCACAGCCTTCATCTCCATAGCCAAGAAACTGGCGCAATAATGGTGCCGTATACCATTCATTGAAATGAAGCATCATAAACATTCGTCGACTATCTCGTGCAAAATCTTGGAAGATCTGAATTGGTGAGTTTTCATCACCAAAAACCTCATTTTGAAAATACACGACTGATTTTTGTGTATCATTTGCAAATCCTCGAATCATCGTGTTGAGTGGATGATCGTCTTCCACTGGAATAAAATTCTTCGTATTAAACTTTCGATTCGCAAAGAATTTTTCATTGATGCGATAGGCAAGATTTCGAGCGTTTTTGGTAACTATCTTCACATATTCCAGTACTTCCAAATTCGAATACTGTACATTCAGCATCATCAAACAGATAAATTGTTCAACTTGTCCGGATTGAAGGAGCACATTCAAGATATATGCATGCAAATCCTTGAAGTTGTCAAACATCATACACCTTTCAAGTGAATAGTATCCACCCGCCATGTGAACTAAAAGTGTGCACCACTGCGTAAAGCGAGCACGATGGATATTTGATGACAACCGATTTCCCTTAGACGCGACATAACCCAGTACTATCATAGCAATCATGATATATTTCAATGTCTGAAGTTGAGACTCAATTTTTTTCGCATACTCTTCCTTCTTCGTCTCCACTTGCAAGATTTTATTGTCCGTCTTGACTTTAAGTTGAGCCACTGTGTTGTCGGTAAACTGCTGCAAAAATAGATCAATAGCATAGATACTACTCGTAGAATTTTTGAAATACGCTGTAAATTCTGATGTGATGTGCTCGCACAACTTTTCCACTACGATTTGACTATATTCATCGCTTCTTACATCAAGTTCTATGCACCTTTCAAAGACGTTGAGAAATGCGACACTATTGCCATCTGAATCCATACTATCTGACATACCCTGTAAACTTTGCATGAATAATTCAACATTGGGCCCGATTGCATCTCGATCCATCATGAAATCTTGAACATACGCAAGCTGCTTTCTTGATTCTGTAAGTTGCTCAAATCGATCTTGTTCTATATCTACTATCCTGTTCATTGTCTCTTCATAGTCAGCTTGCATCTGTTCGAGCCGTTTATCTCTAGAACTCAACCATCTCCCAATTCTTGATAAATAACCCTCCTCTTCTAAGGAAGTATCGTCTTGACTTTTCCCTTTCTCACGCTCTATTTTATCCAATATCGCATTGCTTGTAAAAATTCCACTCATGGTTTCATAAGCTTTCAAGACAATCCGATACTGTTTTCCAAAGGTTTCTCTTTCATCTCTGTTATGTAGAGAGTTCCGCCACTCAATAAGACTGTTCATGTTGAGTCCATCCACCCAAACAGTGGGTATTTCTTCACCATTCTCATCGAGAATTTTTCTACTTCCTCCCTTGGATGCTCCGTCCTGTCCAGAAAGAGAGATCTCATCCATGCCAATGTCCTTATAGACCGACTTGGACGACAGTTGTTTTCTTACATCGGTAATTGTAGATTAAAGACGTTGAAGCTTTGCATACCCATCATCATCATTCGAGTCGGTTTCGAATGCGCTCCAAACTCGCTCAAATAACTCGTTGATTGAGTCTGTATTTTCTTCTACATGCTCCTCACTTTCTGCATCAGCGGAGCGGTCGTGGCTGCTGTACCTTTTTTGAACAAACACGGTGGTGGCTTGCTCTTTCATTTTACCAATGGTGTCAGTGGCAGTTTCTCCCATCTCCTTGATGAGCTTTGATGCATCGTAATCAGTGTTGTACCATGCCGCACTACATGCACCGACGACAAACAATCCGAGCATAAATTTCTTTGACATGTACGAACTAAACTTGTTGAAAACCATGATCATGACCGACGGCATCCGCATACCATCAAGTACAACTTCGTCCTCCTCTTCGTCCTCCTCTTCGCCATCATCATTGCGTTCTGTTGTTCTTCTTGCTCTTGCACCAGTCATCTCGGATGGGCGGCGATCACTTGGAAATTGGTGAAGCAAGTTTACTTTCCATGTTTCGAGTGACAGCATGACGTAGCAGTAAAACAGTAAAAGTTCATCTGAATTCACATGCCCCTTTTTATGCAGTTTATTGATGATATCCATGACATCTTCCAACTCTTGATTCGAAATTTCGACCATCTCGGAAACCTGATCATATATTTTCTTTGCTGTAGAAGAAGAACGTTCCGGTCTTGTTTTTCTACTCATATTCTTGGCATGGTATGGTAATGAGCTTTGTAATGGATCATTCTTTATTCTTCTAATGTTAACCTCACCTTTCCTCAATTGTCCATCGAATTTCTCACCCGTCGAAAACATTCTTGATAACACTTTTTGTACTCAACTTAGTATATATTCCCCACTTTTAAAAAAAGTGCGTGTATAGATAGATACTACCAAACAATTACGTGGTGGATGATGAGTCAATCACAACGACGACGACAGCGTTATCATGCAATTTTGTACGGCAAATCAAACAATAATTCTTCTTTGTTGACAGAAACTTGTGAGAAATGCAACTCATCTGATCTTAGTATCTCACAGTTTCAGACACGTGCCGGCGATGAAGCAGCAACACTTTTCATAAAATGCAATCATTGTCAATTTCGTAAAGTAAAAAATGATTAATTTTTTTGTTAGGTTTCACGAAGCGTTCTCATCAATCTCCTCTTCTTCCACGTGATCAGAAGAGCGTTGACGCTTACCGCGCCCACTTCCACCACCACCACCACCACTCTTGATTTTAAAGACTTCGGCTTCTCGCGGCGGGTGATTCTTTACACCAATCTCAATTGTCTTGCCTTCAACGTGACAGATCTCCATGTTGTTCGATTCCATGGCTGCTCGAATGGCTTCGCGGCGCATCCGAAGTTCCTTACTGAGACTCTTAAGCTCATCGAACACTTCTTTGTTCTCTGCGCGGATATTCTTCTGTTGTTGCTTGAGTTGATCAATCTCTCTCAGGAAAGTGGCGATTTCGTCCATTGTCGTTGGTGGTTTGGTCGAAATTCAAAGCTTTGATACATTAATATCTATACAGTGTCTTTTTTACATCATCTGACAACAAATCATACTTTTCTAAAATCTGAAAAAAATCTCGCACGGCAATTTCAAGCTTTTCTGACTCACGTTGGATA
>BLSF01000160.1:0-16204 GCA_012862575.1 Parietichytrium sp. I65-24A | reverse complement strand
TGCATATAAAAAGAGTTTGGATGAACAATTTAAACCTAGGTAGCACACATGCACTCTGTGCTATGGAACGTCTACTTGCGCTTTTTTCCACCACCTCGAGCTGCTGGAGCCGGGGCGCCTTGAGCGCCTTGAGCACCTTGAGCGCCAGCTGCCTGTGGTTCCTCCTGGCCGCCGAACATGGACATCAGAGCGATCGGTACGAAGACGTACCAATATTTCCGAAGGAAGCTCTGCTGCTCTTCAGCCCCTTCCGCAGTCTCGCTCCCTGGAGGCTTTCCGGCATCGACCTGCTCCTGCCCGTCCACACTCTTGACATTGACTTGTGGGATACTGCTTACAATCGTGCTTTTAGGAATCGCTTGTGCGTCCACAGGAAGAGACGGCACGATCTTGCTGAGAATTTTGATGGCCTTGTCCTGCCCCGCGGGAAGCTCGCATTCTCTGATGCTCGCCAGGGGGACTGAATCCACGCCAATTGGAGCCCCAGCCTTGTCCAAGTGCAACCTGAACGACTCTCTGAACCTATTCCCAGCCAACAAGCAAGCAGGCATCGAAGTTGACATCCATTTGCCCTCCTGAGACGACGCGATGCGAACTCTGTACAAACCGTCAGACTTGAGCAGCTCCTTCATTCCCTCGGACTCCTCCGCATTAAGCTCATACGCAGGGTTGGTGAACTTGCACGTTACTTTCTTCTTCTTGTTCACGGATTCTATCGCGAACGACAGCGACCCTCGCGGCAGCCACGTTTTCCCGTCCAAAGAGTGCTCCACCGCCAGCTCACTCTCCTTCTCTGCTGCCACCGCGCCGGCCAGCGCCAGCACGGCAAGAACCCACACGCGCATGATGCGATGCCGGTTCTCCGCCGGTTCTCCCGCGTCTCCCTATCGGTTCCGCAACCTACGCCTTGTTAGCCCTTCCTTCCTCCCTCGCTGCCCTCTGTCCTCTGTCCTCTGCCCTCTGCCCCGCGCTCAGAGACCTCCTGCCGCTGTGTGGCGTGTTCTGCTTTACCGAATCCCCTTAGCTACTCCTAATATCTACAGGTCGCACCCTGCGGACTGGAGTACGAGTCTCGCACAGGAAACCATTTTGTCTCTTACGTTTTCGCCTAACTCGCAGCTACTTGATCATCACATACAGTGCTCTACACTTTAAGACATAATTGCAGCTATGAATGCGTTACCGTGATCAGAGGCCAGTGATAATTATGACCTACAATGTAGTACATGAACAAGAATAAGAAGGAGAGAGTGGGAAAAAATTGAAAAAATTGACTGTCTGTCACTGTTGTCTTGTCTTGTCTTGTCTTGTCATGTGTTGTCGCAAGTGCTTTCTCCAATGTACGCGACGAAATCGAAACGGCTGTACGAAGGGGAGCTGCGTTCTTTGCCAGGCCAGAGAAGATCAACATTCTCTCCCGTCCTGCAGACAGCAGGGTTGTCAAAGCATCCACGACTGGAGTTCAAGTCAATCTCAGCTCTGGTGGATCTTGGGCACGAACGAAGAACGATCACAAGTGCGAAGGAGGAAAGTGCTGCACAATGGCGCAATGGGAGGACATTGGCCCGCACCGGCGAGCCCCGCCGCGGCGAATGAGCGCGGGTTCTTGCTCCAGCGCGGTCCCGCGGAGTGCGAGAGAACCCAGACGGACCCGGACCCCATCAGGGCGGCTGCATATTGACTCGCCACTTGCGCAGTTTGAGTCGCCACAGCGGCATGCGGCCACAAGCCCCCGTCGCAGACCGCGTCCTAACCCGGCTTTATTTGATGCGCGTGACACACCCTCGTACGAACTGTTCAATCTTAGTCCAGAGGCCCGGCCATCGAGTGTCTCGCCGTCCAGATATTCGAGACTGGCCCCCTATGCTCGGCCAAGATCGGGATGCTGCGAGTGAGACTGGGTTCCCCGAGGATTCGAGGCTGAGTGAGTCGGCGCTGTCGGGAAACTTTAGTCAGAGTCTCGCGAGTTTTGCCCCTCGATCAGAGACAAGGGACTGGATAAGTGGCTTGCACCCAGAAATGTCTACTGCACTCCATCAACTCCGCAGCGAAATCCGCCACACAAGGGACGCGCACGAGTATCTTGCTCTTCAGGTGAGCAAGCCCGGATTAACATCCATGGGCCGAGAGCTGCTCGTTCAACACGCTCAACAGCAGGCTGACAAGCTTCATGTCATTCTTGGAGAGTTTCGCACTTTAGCGGCGCAAAACGTCGGCGACAGAGCGAGCAGCGAGGTGTGCGACGCGGCGACACACGGTAAGGTGGAGAAAAGCGAAGAAGAAATCCTGGCTTTCAGCTTGCGAGGCAGTCGACTTCGCACCGGGAGCGAAATTGAGAGAGACTCTTTGGAGGGCGATTTTTCAACTGCTCAGATGGGAGACTGGCTGCGAGACTTGTCTCGAACCGACCATCGGAAGCACATAGATCGCATCGAGCGAGGGCAAGACCAATTTCACATCGAGCTTGCCGCAATTGAGGCAAAAGCGCAAGCTTTGCGCGAGTCTCTTCGAAGGGTTACCATGAACTCGAGGTCATATGACGTTTCGCAAACGATAGAGTGAACTTCTCTACTAGTCTAGAAACTAGTAGAGAGTGTTATTATAGCAAGCATAGCAACGCACGCAGACGTGGTTTGGCGATGTTTGTCTTCCAACACTTTCAACGCAGGTGTCTGGCGAGTCTCGCAAGGGTTGTAGCGCCACGGATATAAATGGGATGTGGCGCTGGAAGGCTTCTGCGGCAGCCGCGGAGCGCGGCGCCGGAATGGCTCGCCTTGGGTCTGTTGCCATTGGTCGAAAAACGGACTGTGAGATTGAAGCTGTGGTGAACAGCAGCGGGTCGGCAACCAAAGGATACAAAGTGGTCGCTCGTAAATTCACGAGCCCTGCAAGTCAGGGAGTTGCTCGCCTTCACTTCATATGCACGTGCCCTGACAAGCGCGAAGGGTATTGCAAACACGCGGCTGCGGTATTAGAGGAGATTCGGGGCAAGTCGTCCCAGGCAACCGCGAAGCCCAAGGGTCCATCGTGGCTTTTGGCTGCATATTCGGCAGCTCCTGAAGCAGAGAGCGGCGAACCCGGCTCGGCAGTAAGTCCAGCACAGGTAGAGGCTAGTACAAAGTGGTCTGCGCAGCTTTGCAAGGAAGAAAAGTTGCTGCACAAATTCGGGTCTGAGCAATGCTTGGGGTTGCTCTTGGACCTCGCGGAGAACAGCGGCTCGTGCAGTGAGACAATCTCCAAGCTCTTTGGCGGGTCAGATGCAAATTCGGAATCCTATCAGAGCATGCATGCCACCCGCTGGTTTGATCTCCGCCGGAAACTCACAGAGAAGGTCATACCGCTGCAGCAGCTGGTTTGGGCGATTATTTACCTTTTGTACGAAGATGAATCTTCGGTCACACGCGAGAAGTTTGAGCAACTTTGCAGAAAGGAAAGTGCTGCTGGCAGCAAAGATGTTATCATCATCGAGACTGGCTCAAATGCAAGCGAGGAGGCGAGAGATCCAGACCCACAAGAGACAGTTGGTCTAAAGCGAGGAGTTGACGCTATAGGGGACGTGATTGAAAGTTCGGAAACGCTCCCATCGAAGCGGCAGACAACAGAGTGAAGGATATGACTGTTGTTTGTGCGACTCTCTAGTAAAAGAGTTTTCATGGAACTTGTTGCTGGTGATCATAAACGGAAGTAATCTAGACATTTGCAATTTTCAAGAAAAAAAATGATCCTTTTTTGGGAAAGGTGAGTCGGATTAGGGATATTCTTTCTATACTGAGCATGAGCAGAAGTCAAATGAGCTTGTCAAACGTCAGGAGAGTATAAAAACAAGAGTCAGTTGCAAGTTAGGCTTTTTGTACAGGTTCGATGATTAGGGAAAGGACAATAGAAACAGAGCGGAGAAGAACGTTCCAAATCAAATGTCATCGTCGCTGTTCCTGTAGCTGACACACGTGTCAACCTTGTGAACCTTGGTTGTGAAGCTACGCAACTTGACGTCTGTGGCGTTTGTAATATATCTTGGGTCCGACTCCTCCCAGGTTTGTGGCACTTGTGCTTCGCAGTCTGCGTGTACGAGGAGATCGAATGTGCAAGGCTCTTGGAGCAATGGCAAAAAGGTTACGCTTGCAGTAATCTGGCGAATGATGGCTTGGATCTCGTTCATGATTTCCTTGTGCGATTTGGTATGAGTCGCCTGAGGGTCCGAGATAATCGTCTTATCCGCTTCCACATTAAAAACCCAGCGTTCCAAGACCTGCTTGCTGTCGCAGCCGGTAATAACTAGAACAAGCTTTTGCACGTTGCCCTCCATCAGCCAATTCTCGAGCTGCTTTAGGACTTGTTCGAGATACTGCTGCAGAAACTCGTCCTCGGTGACGAGAATTGCCAAGCCATACTTGGACACCCGCTTGAAAGTCTCCGGCGGGTAGATCCCTCGCTGATACAGAATGCTGTTGATGCTGTACCCGAAGAACTCGGTCACGATTTCCGTGGATCCCTTGAGGGTAATTTCGCTCGATGTCGCCTGTGCTGTTGCCTGCGGCCACGCAAAAGAAACGAAAAGCAAACATTGTCGACGAGGTCTCACAGTTAGCACCCAAGTCGCCGACCAACAATTCCGCCACCACATCTCCGACTTGCCAACTTACCATCTTGTCTCTGATTTATTGTGTGTTGCGTTCCAATGCGCGTGCTCACTTTGCCGTTCGCTGTTCTGTGTCGTTTTGAGACTGCCACATGCGAAGGAAGCAGCTCTCCATTGACCGCCAACTAGGACCATTTTCTATCCCGTTCTATCACACTTCCACTTTCACTCGTTCATTCACACGGACATAGGAGGCATAGAACACATATTCAAAACAGTAGACTCTCCATTTCCACTGGGAGGCGTTAAGGCCCTCCTATGCAACGTCTTTTCCGGCACTTGTTCCGCTCACTGGGGTGGGGTGGGCGGGAGGGTGCCTTCCCCTCCGTCATGCGCGAGTCCGTTAAGCGAAATTGCGAATGCCTGAGGTGTTTCAGAGATACGGGACAGGCGCAGCAGTGGAGAAACACATCGACTTTGAGCTTTTGCAAATGAAATCGGGTCCACCAGGCCTGCAACGTTTTAATAAAGAATAAGTTCAATCAGTGACGTGAGTTCAATGCGGTTTTTGTTTTCGCACTATTTTCGCCGGTGCTTTGAAACTGCAGTCTCTCTGCATCTCGGAATTCCAAAAAAAGTTTGCTGAACGAGTCGCTAATCCCATGTAGCCCTCGCACACAGCGACTATCCTAGTCTACCAATATCTCATAAGATGAGCAGTTTTCATCGCGTACTTTGACTCTGAGAGTCACCGAGGAAAGTCCCACTGTAATCACTATCCAGTGCACTATAAGACAACACCACAGTACAGTGCTGTACCAAGTACACAACTACGGTACAATACTGTAACACCAACATTCTATCGAGCACACTACTAGGCGCGGTTTCATAATCCTATAGCGATTACGTAGCCGCGCTACCAAGGCGTATCTTGGGGTAAGTATGTAGTAGTGCACAGCTTTGGTTTTGTCTTCGTGTATTCGTATGATTAGCATTGGCGTAGGAGGGAGTGGAGAGCCAGAGAGAGTAGAAGAGCATACCGTAAACGATAAGTAAGTGTCCTCGCAGTCGGAGCGACGAGAGAGAACCTGAGTCAACAAGTTACACAAAGAAAGGAAGAAAGTGAAGAAAGCGAAGAAAGCAGAGAGATAGAGAGAGAGAGAGAGACAGTGAGTGAGTGAGTGAGTGAGTGAGTGAGTGAGCTGGTGGCCAAGTGCTGTTAGATTCAGTTCCTTGCTCAAATAGCGTTTGTTGGTCGAGCAGCTTATAGTGCCAAAGTAAATTTCAAACTCAAAAGTCCAGTCAAGTCAGACAAGTCAAGTGCAGAGAGGGAAGAGAAGAGTCCACAGTTTTCTAAGGGATGAGCGCGTCGTTGCAGCAAGCAGCAGCCCTGCAGCAGCAAATGTCCGTGACTGACGTGCTGGGCTGCGATGTGACGCTGTTTCTGAGCTTCGAGGGACTGAGCACCAAGGACCTGCTGAGCAAGTCCGACCCGTTTGCCGTGGTGGAGTCCAGCGTGACGCGCGCCGGGCGCACGAGCCGAGTGCCGCTGGGACAGACCGAAGTGATCAAGGACACGGAGACTGGGTCGTGGAGCAAGACGTTTGACATGCGGTTTGTGTTCGAGGAGGAGCAGAAGGTGGTTGTGCGCGTGTTTGACCACGATGAGTACAGCCAGCACGATTTTCTGGGGATCGCGTCGTTCACGCTCGGGAACGTGATGGGCAACGCGGGACAGACGATCAAGGTGTGGCTGGACAAGCCGGGGAAGAGGAGCAAAGACCGCGGATGCCTCATTGTGCACGCGCAGAAACGGTCAGAGTCCATGCGAGGCGCCAAGCTCAGACTCAAGCTGGGGGGGCACAAGTTTGACAGCAAGGACTGGTTCGGGATGAAAGCCAGCGACCCGTATTACCTCTTTGAGCGGGAGATCAATGGTAGCACGTTTACGCTGTTCAAGTCCGAATACATAAAGAATAACAACAGCCCCGTTTGGAAAGAAGTCGTTCTGCCCTTGGAAAAGCTGTGCGCTGGGAACCTTGACACGCCAATAATCATGAGCGTCTACGATTACGACGATGGCACCAAAGACGACCTCATTGGAAAGGCAACCATCACTGTAAACCAACTTGTACAACACGCTCGAACAGGAGAACATATTTTCGTTCGCCATCCGTAAGTTATTGACCCTCTCGTGCTTGGCAGGTGGTTTTTGATGGGAAGTAAACAAGAACTGACTCTGACTCTTCTTTTGCCCGGGCGACCTGCAGACCAACGAAGAAAAAGTACCAGAAGAGTTCTTACGTGAATTCTGGAGGAGTATATGTTATGGCTGCCGAAATTCTTGAATCGCCTACAACAATGATGCTGGACTACATTGCAGGTGGCCTCCAACTCAATCTTGTCGTGGGGGTGGACTTTACAGCTTCCAACGGCCAACCGAGCGAGTAAGTTTATTCCTTCGTTACGCGATACACTTTGCATTGCCGTACTAACCATGTTGAGTGTTGTCTATGTTGCCCCATACACAGCCCGAGGTCTCTTCATGCTCGCGCTGCTGGGTACATGAACGCCTATCAGGCTGCGATCAGTTCCGTGGGGAGTATTCTTCAAGCTTACGACTCGGACGGCATGATTCCTGCTTTTGGCTTTGGCGGTGTGGTGAACGGTGCGGTCTCGCATGCCTTCCCTCTCAACCTCAACTTCTCCGGCAGCCCGGAAGTGCACGGTGTTCAGGGAGTAATGCAAGCCTACGAGACGTCGTTGAATTATGTACAGCTTAGCGGTCCGACGTTTTTCGCACCGCTACTAGAGATAGTTAATCAGATGGCATACGTTCCCGAGCTCTCATCGGTATCTCCAAAGTACACCATTGCTCTGATTTTGACAGACGGAGAGATCATGGATATGGACGCGACCATTCATGCCCTCATCAAAGGGTCCAAGCTGCCTCTGAGCGTAATCATTGTTGGCGTAGGTTCTGCCGACTTCAGTAAGATGCATTTTCTCGACGCTGACGACACCCTTCTCCGCGATTCCTCGGGCACGGCCATGCGCGACATCGTTCAATTCGTTCCGTTCAATCGCTTCCAAGGAGATGCAAATCAGCTCGCAAAGGAAGTATTGCACGAGGTGCCTGGTCAGATTTGCGACTTCTTTCGGGCCATGCGCATCAAACCAAATCCCCCATTGAAAACCCCAGAGAACCTCATTCCTCTTGCCTCTACTGGCTATGCCGGTTACGATGAAGCAGAGATGACCAAAGCTCCTGGAGGACGAGATAGTGTTCCTGTCGCTCAAGTTGTCAAACCGCCTGCAGTTTACTTTTAAGGTAGGTAAGGTAGTCCATTTCTCGTCGCAGGAAACACCGAAGAACCCAACATGCAAACGAAGCTCGATACTATCCTCAGAGAGCAGAGAGTAGTTTGCACGGTCTCTTTTCGAGCATTTTGTCGAACTTTTGTCTTTCTGTGCTCTTAAAAAATCTTCCGGAACTGGCTGGGATTGCTAGAACTCCGCTTCGA
This sequence comes from Parietichytrium sp. I65-24A, assembly GCA_012862575.1. NCBI lineage: Eukaryota > Bigyra > Thraustochytrida > Thraustochytriidae > Parietichytrium > Parietichytrium sp. I65-24A. Next base: position 8,101 of record BLSF01000160.1, on the reverse strand, counting down.
TCGCCAACGGTGGCAGGAAAGTAAAGTAGCCTTTTGTACAAACTTGATGCGAGGTAGTTTTTATTTTTATTTTTGCGAAGGTTATATGCATGCTCAAGAAGCCATCACGTCTGCAATCGCCCAAGCAGTGGCTGTGTCTGAATGCTCTGACAGAACAAGCTCGGTATTTCTGTCGTGACCGACATATTTGGAAATCGAACATGCCCGGATGTGGAAATGGTCTTCAGTTGCGCTGGCCGCTTGGAGCTCAAAGAGCTGATTGCTTCCGGCGCTGTGCCAGAGATCAACGATGTCATTCATGTTGTGCGACAGAAATGGCCCTCGAACAGCGTACGCCCAAACCTGTATCAAATATCGCCCGTTGCTTAGCCTCGTGAACCACCACTTTTGATTCCTGTCCCCTTCATACCACAAGTCTGCTCTTGCCCAGGAATCATGGCTCAAGTACGGTCCTCTGCTGGCCGGGCTGAGGCATTCGACAAAGCGTACATTTACGACTGGCTCCATTACATCCAACACAGCATAAAACTGAATCCTCAATGAATTCCTCAACTGCCGAAGCTTCATTTTAGCGGCTTCTGGGTCGCTCTTAAACAGCTTCTGCGCCTCCTTAAGCACCGAGATCATTTCTGTCGCTCCCGACTCCTCTTGAAGCATCTGCGGCACTGTGATGCCTTGCGCGGAATTGAATATGAGCTCGCAGTGCCGCCAAAGTTCAGCAGAGCAGCTAGCCCTTGGCAATCGAGCCATTGCTTTCGCATCGACTACCCCATGCCCCGCTCTCGCTACTGCAAACGTCGCGAGAGCAGAGATGACGTCTCGCGGTCGCTGCAACGCCATCCCAAGCTGGCCTAGTCGCAGAGCAAGTAAGCCGATACCTCTTCCCACACGCTGAAGCAAAGCTGTGGACAATTCGCTTCCGATGGAGTGCACTGACAACAGTTCAGAGTATCGAATTTGGACGTTTTCGATGGCCGTGCGAAGGTCTTCATGAGCAATGATATCTGCGCTGATGAGAAACTTGATACTCTCCTCGTCTTCACGAACTGGTTTGCCTGATAGGAGGGCAGCTCCAACATTCGTGATCGCCTCCCCGATTTGTCGGCTCCCAACATATGGCGCAGCGCAGAATCCTGGAAATTTCCAACGCCCTTTCAACGAGTGTCTTTCGGAGCCTTGCTGAACAATCCAGTCTAACGTCACCAAGTGATCATCAATCACGTGAAGCACCGCATACTTGGTGTTGTAAAAATCAAGGAACGCTGTGTACAAAGCCTGGTACATTTCGAACATCCCACTAGCGAATGTCTCGATGTCCTCCACAGCTTCGCGGCCAGCCCGGTCGGATATTTTGACCGCTCGAGCAAAGTCAATGAGCGGCGAGCCTTCCAAAGATGTCGCACCGCCCCCTTTTCCTGTCCTTGCAGGCGCTGCATCCCCCTCTTGCACTGGGATGGCGACAGGAAGCTCTGCAACCTTTAGAGCCCGCGAACTCGGTCGGCTCTCCTCGCTTATCACCGCCTTGGACGTACACAATCCCATTTCGCCAGCTGCGACCTGTTCCACCAAATTCTCCGTGCCTATCCAAAAGATGACCCTGTCCGCAACCTTGCTCGCTCACTGTGCTCAGTGTGCTCAGTGCGCTCTCTGTGCACAAAGAACAAAGAACAACGACCGAAGAATTGCTGCGGCGCGATGCTGCGATGCTGCGCGACAATGCCTCGCCAACACTTTACAATCCAACACTCCGAGTCACTGCCAACGCAATGTCTCTAAGTGTCTCTAAATTTCTCAGGAGCGCACAAGATATCATGGCTGCCCATCCTACGCCATCGAGTAGCTGGTGTATAGGTAGGTAATCGTGGGCAGTGCACACCTTTCCCAGCGGCTCTCAGGAAGATTCACTGATCATCATTGACTGTGAATTGATTGATCGATGATATGATGGAACAGGAGAATGTGGTGAGTGGCGGCGATTGTGGGGGTGAAACAATGTCCGCGTTGGTGAGTCCCGGGAATATTGTTGAAGTGCACCGTGAAGTGGGGTTGGCTGTGGGGTCAACTTGAAACAGGAACGGGTGCTCGAGGAATTGTCTTGGTTTCTTTCTGGCGCTAGAGCTCCAGCGCTCACAGTGCCGGAGAGATCGTTTTATACATGGTATATTACTATTTGTACAGTGCCGGTACACGTAGCAGAACCGGCCCCCGCGGCGGGCGAAAGAAAAGGAGTTCGTTATTTCCGTGATTTCGAAAGCGCTGTGACGGCCCTCCAGCCTTCGTACGCGCGTTGCTTGACTCGCCGTTGCAAGAGCCGCTGGATTTCCAGCTCAAATTTGTCGTCCAAAGCCTCCATCATTTCCCTCACGACGGAGCGCTCTTTGTCGACATCCATAATCGGCAAAGCAACATTCTTTCTCGCTCCAAAGCGAATGCCGAGCTTGCTCCGAGAACCTCTGCTCTCTGACTGCCTTGCTTGAGCTGTCTGCAGTTCCAAGAATCTTGCCGGGTCCTCCGACACGGACCAGACGATCTGCATCATGGCTTTTTTCCGTATCCGACGCTCAATAAACTCTGCATATGTTGCGTCAATGGCGTCGACATACTCTTGTAGCCTTTCTTTGGAGTCTGCTGCAAATACGAACGTTTCATTTTCAGTGTTAAGACAGAATGGGAAGCGGTTGTCCAGTCCCCAGTTCTTCTTGGGGAGGATGTCGACAACCTTTCCCGTCGGAAGGACCAAACTCTGAAAGTATATGTTCTGGAAACCACCCCTCACACGCTCGCAATCATTTCGTTTGGCGTACAGCTCTATACCCGTGTACCAAAGATTGAACCAAACCTTGTGCCAACTGTTGATCTTTGGGCCTTGAATATAAATGTAAGATGACAGACGCACCTCGCCACTATGGTCTCCCGCAGCAACAGCATCCTGGATCTTCTTGCTGGGACGCAAGGTCATATACTTGGGCTCAGAAAAAGAGCCTTCCTCATAATAGGTGGGTCTGCTACCCAGCTCGTGAGACGATTCCGCACGCCTCATCGCTGCGCCAACCGAGCTCACCGAACCCTTGGGAGAAGAATCCTTTGCAAACCCACCACGACGCAGAAAGTTCCCGATTGCCTTGAATAAATCCTCATTGCGCATGCCATTAGTGGTCCCCCTCGAACGCTCTTCTTTTGCCGCCTGCACCAATGATTGCCTTCGTTGGGCACTCGCCCGCTGTTGCTTTCGAGACAACGTCCCGCTACGATTCTTTGCGCGGAGGGACTCTTGCAGCTGCAGAGTCGCTCGCTCCACGAATCTAATCAGGTCTTTCGTAGGCACCTGCTTCAAGCTCTCGCTCGCGCTCGCCCTGAAAGACCCAGACTCCATTTTCGCCCAGCCGCCCCACCGGCGCCCGCCAATATGTAATATACACTAGACCGCCGCGTCCCCCAGCCAGGCCCTCTCTTTCTTGCTGAGACAAATCAGAGCTAGACCCCAGACCCCAGACACCGGAGTTCCAAACCGACACGGCAGTGCGCACTGCCCAGGTTTCTGGCTTGCTCACAGGCACGAAAGCCGTTGCGGCATCCGACGGGCCGCTCGTTTGGACCTGCAACCGCAGTCAAGAGTTAGCGGATGGTTGTGCAGCGCGTCCTTTCCTTCCAGGTTCAGGCGAGAGTGTGAAAAAGTCGAACAGACGAACAACAACGATAGCGATAACGATAACAAACGCAACAACTGGCGGTGCAGACTGAGTGCCGGAACTTTCTATGAGTCTATTCCGAACCTCTTTCTCGCTCGCTCCTTATTCTATGCCCTTTTCGCAGCCCTCTCTCTTTCTCCTTCACTCGTCCAGCGTCAGTCAACGTGGGATGACTATGATGGATGAATAAATTCGCCGCACGCTACGCCATCCCGGTAGCTGGCGGTAGTAGTTCCAATGTACCGGGAGGACTGACTGAGACTGGGTGAGCGAGGTTTATAGTTGCACAGATGGCGAGTGCAAGTGAAGTGACGCAGTAGACTTAGACTTGTTCTCACGGATTGTCTCGCGAGCTTGCTATTGATGCGGTTACATTCACAGCTTGTGTACCAGTACTGGGGAGGATCATCGATTATCAATCAGTCAACTCACAGTCAATCGACAAATGAGCTCTTCTGAAAGCGTTTTGGGTCACGAAATTTGTGCTACTCCAAGGGCTATTGTGAGATTAGACTTGGCGATGCAAGAATTGACTCTCGCTAATTAAATTAACAAGTACTTATTCACGATTACGTTTTGGTAGCCATTGATAGGCGAACTGGATCTATTTGTTCACTGTGTCAGTCAAACACTGGACTAACTTATACTTATAACATGGGTTGTGTGCATTGAGGGGGTATTAGCGCGGTGTTTAAAGAAGCGGTAGGATTGGTGTGTGCACAGGCGACAGCTCCCGAACAGTTAGAATCCCAAGCGCTCAGAGTCAGTTCTGTAAAGACACGTGTGGCGTCTTCTTTTTTCAGCAGGTTAGAAATTTGCGACTCGATGCTGAAGGTTGGTCACCATGTCAGTCTCCCCAAACACGCTTCGCAAGGACAGCAACGCCTCTCTCACGACGTCTTTATATCCAGGTTCATTCTGAAACTCCATCAGGTCGCCAAGCGTGTGTAGCTGTAAAGCAGTCATCGGATTGTACAGGCCGTACAGCATCTTGTAGAAACCGACAATGCTCCGAGACGCGCATGTGGCGGTCTCGTAATCATTAGTTTCCAAAGCCTCCATAGCGGCCCCGTTGACGATGTGCAAATATCTCAGATCCGTGACCATTGGCTTGTTCCCTAGCAAAGCTTTGAATTGTTTCACGACTTTTTCAGGTTCCGGTACAGGAACCAAACTCTCAAGCATCTCTTCCACCTTTTGGCGTTTTTCGTCAGGCGAAGAGCAGTACTCACAACTGCACTGAAAACCGTAGACATCCATCAAGTGCGCATTGCGCTCTGCTCTTGTTTGTGCTGTCTCGCAATAGGAATGCAGAATTTCGGTTCCCTGTTCCAAGACCGGTTTGACACATCGAAACACTTGCCGATGAGTTTTAGAAGCTTCGTCGAATTGATAGGAGATCACAACGTTCGGGCAACATGAGTGGTTCAGGATTGCACCATAGGGGTATATGCCCGCTGCAATGCCGGTGTAAAGTTCGTTCGTCACTGCAAAATTGTTTTTCGGAAATCTGCACAAGATCGCCAGACAGCGGCTAAAAGGATACTCGTCGGTGTTAAATTTGAACTCTTGCATAGCGGCTTTGACCAAGTTTGCAGCGGCAGACCTTCCCATGGGAGAATCAAAGCCTGCCCCATCGTTTTCGCCAGCGTGCATCGTCTCAACAGCGCCCACAAATGCTTCACCAGCCCTTATAGTCCTTCCGAGCAGGAGTGCATCTCGAAGTCCATCCTCACTTTTGGAGGACCTCAACATCAAGAGCAGCCTCTTCGCCCCAGCGCATTCGTGTTTGTGGTTCACAAAATCAGCCACCTGGTGATCCCGGCTGCAGTACCACACATCTTTGCACCTGCTGCATCGGCCGCTCTTCGCACTCTGACTTGCAGCGTTCGCGTGCTTGGACACGAAGCAAAGTTGACACCGCTCGCCCCACAGCTCCGGATTAAGCACAGGAGCGACTCTAGACGCCTCGCTGAGCACAGCTTCGCCAACAGTCACGCGCTTCGTCAAGAACACCCCGCGGTTGTGCAACTTGCTGTCCGATCGCGCTTCCGCGCACGTCGACACCAGCCCGTCCTCCATTACGTCCTCGAGTCCCTCGACAAACTCAACAAACTCAACTTTTCGCCACTTTACAGCGGCGTATCACCTACCAGCAGCACACCTCGAGCACATAGGCATACGCGCCAAATTGCGGCGTTTTGCTTGGCTTTTGTGGTACTCGACGCGTATGAATTAATAGGAGTACGCGGATTAACTTTGTACACATACGTACGTGTACGTACGTACGTTCGTACTTGCAGTGAAAGGAAGGTTTAGGTGATGACGCAATGAGTGGATTTGGAACAAGTTCATGCAAGATGGAGGAACGCTCAGGAATGATTCCTTGATCCGCTGAAATCCGCCTGAGTCTGCGAAGTCTGCGAATTGTTGAGACTCACAGCCTGCGCCTTGACAACCGAAAGGGCCTTGCCCGGTTCGCACGAAACTAGCAAGAGGCTCAAGAGGTCTGGGAACAGAAAAGCTAAACTGGATTCATCACCATAACCTGTCTTCATGAAGAGATTGCGGCTCTCATGTCATCTTCAGTTTAGGAACAAAATTGTTCCTAGCTAAATACGTCTTATGATAAACTATAGTACAACCCATGTCATCCAGGGATATTCTGGGTATTCTGGGAATGCGAGGCGGGAGATGGCGGGAGACAAGAGAAAAGAGACAAGAGACAAGCAGTCCCTCAACGCTTGAAAAGGGGCGAACGGTCGAGCGAAGAAGGGAACTTGGTTGGTACGATGACGGGAGGAGGATTGGCCGAATGTTCTCCGAAAAGCCATGATGGGCACGGGGAAGAGGGGGAGAAGGAATGGGAGGCCGCGGAAAACCGCGAAAAGGGAAGAAAGCGTTGCCGGCCCCGTGATGATGAAGAGACTCTTTCGCATGTCGCGAAAATTCGCAAGTTGATGCAAGTTGGTGCCGGGGAGCGAATCCTTGAGGTCATGCAGAACCATCTGCAGCATTCCGGCGTGCAAGAACAAGCATGCGAAGCGTTAAGTTTTCTCGCTTTGAATGTTGAAAATCAAATCAAGTTGATGCAAGTTGGCGCCGGGGAGCGCATCATTGCGGCCATGCAGAACCATCTGCAGCATGCAGGTGTGCAAGAAAGAGCATGCGGGGCGTTAAGTCTTCTCGCTTATAACAACGCTCAAAATCAAATCAAGTTGATGCAAGTTGGTGCCGGGGAGCGCATCGTTGCTGCCATGGCGAGGCATCTGCAGCATTCAGGCCTGCAAGAGTATGCATGTGCAACGTTCCGTAATCTCGCTTATGACAACGCTGAAAATCAAATCAAGTTGATGCAAGTTGGCGCCGGGGAGCGCATCATTGCGGCCATGCAGAACCATCTGCAGCATGCAGGTGTGCAAGAAAGAGCATGCGGGGCGTTAAGTCTTCTCGCTTATAACAACGCTCAAAATCAAATCAAGTTGATGCAAGTTGGTGCCGGGGAGCGCATCGTTGCGGCCATGGAGAACCATCTGCAGCATTCACGCGTGCAAGAACAAGCATGTGGAGCGTTAACAAACCTCAATAGCAACGCTGAAAGTCAAATCACGTTGATGCAAGTTGGCGCCGGGGAGCGGATCGTTGCGGCCATGGAGAACCATCTGCGGCATTCAGGCCTGCAAGAGTATGCATGTGCAACGTTAAGTCATATTGCTTATAACAACGCTGAAGATCAAATCAAGTCGATGCAAGTTGGCGCCGAGGAGCGGGTCATTGCGGCCATGGCGAGGCATCTGCAGCATGCAGGCGTGCAAGAACAAGCATGCAAAGCGTTACGTAATCTCGCTTATAACAGCGCTCAAAATCAAATCAAGCTGATGCAAGTTGGCGCCTGGGAGCGCATCATTGCGGCCATGGCGAGGCATCTGCAGCATGCAGGCGTGCAAGAACAAGCATGCAAAGCGTTAAGTACGTTACATAATCTCGCTTATTACAACGCTGAAAATCAAATCGACTGGATGCAAGTTGGCGCTGAGGAGCGGGTCATTGCGGCCATGAAGAATCATCTGCAGCATGCAGGCGTGCAAGAACAAGCATGCAAAGCGTTAATTACGTTATATGATCTCGCTGATAACAACGCTGAAAATCAAATCAAGTTGATGCAACTTGGCGCCGGGGAGCGCATCGTTGCGGCCATGGAGAACCATCTGCAGCATTCAGGCGTGCAAGAACAAGCATGTGGAGCGTTAACAAACCTCGATAGCAACGCTGAAAATGAAATCAAGTTGATGCAACTTGGCGCCGGGGAGCGCATCGTTGCGGCCATGGCGAGGCATCTGCAGCATTCAGGCGTGCAAGAACAAGCATGCAAAGCGTTAAGGAATCTCGCTTCGAATGTTGAAAATGAAATT
>BLSF01000159.1:0-16757 GCA_012862575.1 Parietichytrium sp. I65-24A | reverse complement strand
TCTGAGCGAAGGCCGGTGCAATATCTGACACTCCCTTTTGCGAATTTAATTCTCAAAGGAGACGCTATCTCGCAGAGGATCAGGAATGGCTTGTACTTTGACGCTGGGGCAGAAGCCAGCGCTTCAAAATCTACGTCAATAACTCAGGCGAAAAGGCTACAAGATGCAACAAATGAGGAGTTCCGAGCTGGAGGAAAGGAAGCCAACGACAAATTATACGCTCGCTTCTTTGAGCAGCCTGAAGATAAAGGAAAACGTCAGCAGGAGTCCAACATGGTAGAGGGCGATGACGAATCATCCGCCACCGAGACGGAGACCGAAGATGACCCTGAAACTCTTCGTCAAATTGATTCTCAATCCGGAAACAGTGAACACTATTCCGACACTCGTCAGTACAAGGAAGGAGACGCTCTCTCAGATAAAAATATCGACGACTGGATCAAACAAAAGAAGCACAACATTAAGCTCTCTGGAGGCCATGCAAAACGTGAACTACTCGAGTCAGCGATTGTGGCTGCTTCGGACCTAGACACGGACTTGATGACTGCTAACGACTTGTGCATCGCCATTGTTTGGAGACATTGGGTGGATGCAACAGCAGGCTCTGAGTACCCCCCTGTTTTGAATGAGTTGTTCGAACCGAAAGGTTTGATTAGTAGCAAGAAAGTGGTTAAGCTCGCGATAAAGGCTCACAAACTTGAACATGGGGGCAGATCTTCTGCGCTTTTGGGGCAAATCAACCTGGAGGAGAAAAGCAATTACCCATGGTGCCTGTCTTCTCCACCCCAGACTCTAAAACCACTTGCCGAGTATATTCGTCAGTTTCCACCAAAGTTGCGAGCTGGAGGGGCTGGAAAAGGCAGCGTAGGAGAACATACACACGCAAAAAAAAGAAGCGCATCATCGGCCTCGAAAAGTGGAGGTTCGAAAAAGTCGAAAAAGTAGAATCGTATTTCCATGAAACGTTACATAAGAGAACATCTGTAGGTGTATAGATTTTGTGCGAGTGTATAAATTATTGAGGGTTACATGTCCTGGGTCTCACGCACAACGTACCTGAAGGTCTCAACTCCGCCGAACCCACGCAAGATGAGCTGTCGAGTGTAGACCTCCTCTGGAGCGAGATACCCTTGTTTCCTGTACCGCGTGCCTTTTTTGCTCCATTTGAACGACCAAAATAGTTTGTTTTCTATATCTGCTTGGCGCTTCCTCAGTTTATCTTTCGTTTCTTCAAGCTTGATCTCTTGCAGTGCATTGGGGCACAGCAAGTCCGAAAAGAGTACGTCATCACTGACAAAATGTAAGCCTCGAACAGCTGAGGTGCTGTACAACACCGCGTTTTGGCGTGTTATGGAGACGTGGTGAGATGCCTTTGACCTGCGTCCAAACTCTGCAGAATATTTGTGATCAAACCTTTGCTTTGTGTCACCGTTCAAGTTTCCGATTCCAACTTGCGCACAGCGCTGGACGATTGTCAGCTTTTGGAGGAAGTCATACCACGACCTGATCAAGCCGCCTTCCATTTGAGCGAGAAGAGAGTCTTTAGAGTTGCGCTGTTCCTCCAAGAGGGACCACAAAGAATCCAGTAGCTCCGCACTCCTCACGTCAAGGCCATCGTCTTTTTCTTGACACATCTGTAGCACGAGCTTTCCCACGTCAAAATCTGGAGGTAAGCGCCTATCCAGGAGCTGTAGCTCTACAAACAGATTTGCTTTGTCCTTCACTGCGTCGTCTATTCTGCTGCCCGTTTCGGTCAAGTAGTTCTCTGTGATCATTTGACAGTGGCGGCTGTACATCCTGTCGAAGCTAAATCTTATAAGCCCCTCTGAAAGTGCGACACCAAATGCTCCTAAGATGAGTTTCTCTCGATCAAGGTCTCTGCCATCGTCCTCCTTGTTCATAGAACTCATCACGCGCTGCGCAAATGCAAGTGCTCTTCCTGCAGTGCATTTAGAGCTCAAATACTGATTGTACCCGTCCACGTATTCAGAAAACTCGAGGTTATCTCCCAGAATAAAATAATACGGCAAATAGAGCCACCGATCCATGAGCAGCTGCGCAAGCGCTCTCATACGCCCCGGGCCCAGGTCCTGCGAGTCTACCTTGACATTCACGACACTTTGCTTTGCCACATCAATTTTCCCAGGCTCAAGAGAGTCGAATTGAGCATCCAAGTACTTTTGAAAGGCATTACAAGCTTCAACGTCATCCATAGATGATTCTTGAAAAATGATGAGTAAGAACGAACCCGTTCCAGTCTCTGCCCTTGAGTGAACAAAATGGGTGAATTCGGCGAGGTGAATATTTGGGTGAGCACATTGTGGCGAAACGATGACGCATATTGGAAAAAGCGCTGGCGGTCGCTTCGGTGAGGATTTTTCCGTCTCATTCATGAAGCTCCAAGCGGCGTCGCTGCACTTTTGCGCTTTTGTCTCGATGCTCTTTAGTGAATTAGCGGAGGCTCCATTTATAATGACGACTTTTCGCTGTCGATCAAGAGAAAGTCGAATGCTTGGCGAGTTTTCATCTGAAAGACTTGAAAAAGGATCTGTCTCTGGAGCTATTTCGACACCCGCCTGAGAGATCACGGCTGGAAATGTTTTCTCTTCTCTGGCTGTGTAATGATCGGAAGCCTTAATCCACTGCTCTTTCGCAGCTTCCTTCAAGCTCCCAGATGGTCTGCTAGGTATTTTCAAAGAGCTCACAGTTCTTAAACATCTCAACTCCAATCCATCGTCTAAGTCTCGCCAGGCGTCATCCATCGTGCTCGTATCGCCGTGAGATTGAATCGTTTCAGCCAGCTTATCCCTAACCTCCTTCAATCTACCTCGAAAGTCGGTACCGAACGCAGAATTGACGGCTTCTCCCAAGCTTATGCCTCCAAATTCATCAATTCCGTCAAGGATGCACTTGATAGGATCGCAACGTTCTGCGACAATCTGGGCGGTGGCTTCATTAGTGCTCAAATTTGCAAGTATGTCCGTGACATCGCTTTGATAGTCTTTCAGAGCGCGCTCAAACTGTCGGAGTACTTTGGGAATGTGAAAGGGACGGAACTCCTCAGAATCTTTGGGAGTAAGCTTGCGAAGGTTTTGGAAAGTGAGCGAGAGCAGCTCACTTGCTTCTGCCAGTACTTCAACGTAGTCTCCCTTCCTACCCAGGAGCGTGCAAATCTTCTCCTGTAGTTTCCTTTGAGCGTCGCGGTGCTTCGAGAGTTTGTCTTCCACCTTGGACTTGCTTTCCGGATCTCTGAGATTCACCTTCTCTCCCGCCAGCAAATCTGAGATCTTCTCTATTGCTTGGCGAAGAACTTTGATGACCCCATCCTGAATATCATTTCCCAGAGCATCATCAATTTTTGCAATTCTTGAGAGACATCTTAAGCAGCTTGCTCTCGTGTTATGATGTGCCTTTCGAAGTCTCGCATCTTTTGCGAGATTGATGACGGCAAGTTTAAAGGCTCGCTGTTTCCCTCCCGGCCGCTCCTCATCGAGAGGAATCGCTGCCATTCCCGCGACTAGCCAGTTAACGGCACGTCTTGAGCAATGAGGGACGTCCAATGCAAGCGAGGAGGAATCGGATCGCCATTCCCGCAAGTTTAGACTCTCGTCTACAGCCCAGTCGTACTTTTTGTGGAACTCCAGCACCATTTGCTCTTGAAGCTTCCAAAGGTGAGCACTCTTTTCGCCACCCCAATTTTTCAAGTTGCGATTGTGCTCACTCACAACAGCTCCAAGGCTAGGAAGTACAGGTCGATCACTCAGCCATCGATGTTTATGAAGGTGTGTGAAAAAAGTAGCCTCGAGCTCACCACGACGATCTACTTCTGAAGAGAGAATGACATCGGCCATTTTCAATGCAAGTATGCTTCTTGCAAAAGCCCTCGTTGTCATGTGCTCTGGTTTGAGGCCAGGTAAGTCCATCACTTTCAATCTGCAAATTTTCAACCTTTCAGCTGGCCACCTGAGAATGTAGCAAATTCGGCCCTGCCGCTTTTGCTCATCTGCTCTCAGTCGGCTGGTCATCTTCCTTACATCCTCTATAGAATAAGTTCCCTTGTCGCCTACCCACAATATCTTGGAGCGAAGTTCGTCCAGGAGAGTGCTTGCATGTTCTTCGTACTCTGTGCCGACAGAGCTTTGTTGAAGCTCGTCCAAAATTTGGAACCTTTCGGATTCTAAATATTGCACAGAGAGTTCGGGCTTCTCGTTGTACTCGATGAGGATGGGAGTCGCAGTAACCCCTCCAGATTGAGTCGAATCTGTCGGCTTGGCCTCCACCAGGTCGGGGACTCCACAAAGAATGTTAACCATATAGCTCTTCCCAGCGCCTTGAGGTCCGAAAAGCGCGACGCAGACATCCCCAACGTCCTCCGGAGTGCAGCTCTTGACGGTGTTCAAGTACTCCAGCGATGGACCAATCTTCCGTTTGACCATCTCACCAAGATCTCGCAGGGGTTGAACCAAATTTCGAGACGTCTCCAGCAAGCTTTCGAAAGTGTCGATCTCTTTTTGTTGGAGAGCCTTGGCACTCTCCGAGTACTTGGAAAAGCTGTCATGAGAAAGAGAAGAGGCACTTACGCGTACCTCCCGTGTGCTGCAAGCCTTCAGCCTCTTCGCAGCAGGTTGATCTTCGGTGTACGAACTCCGCGTCGACATTTCTTCACGAGGGACCGAATTCGTAGTCAGGCGTGTGAGTTTTGGGTCTGTAAAGGCTCGGTCTCTTCGATTGAAGGTTTGAAAAAGAAACTCGGGCATGTTGAATACTCGCGAATAACAACCAAGGAGCATCATATCAAGGTCCCAAAAGCTTTGTAGAATTCCTCGATGGAGAAGAGAAGATGCTCTAGTCACAATGAAATTCACTAAGTTTCCTCGACTCCAAATGACTCCAAGCGTAAAACCACTTCAAAACAGAAGATTTGCTTCACAGTCTAGTAGCTAGTTCGGTATTCGCTCTTATGTACTCGTACAGCACGTCTCCTTTCGTGCTAACTTATCTGCTCTGTCTCTTTTTAATCAAAAGCTTCGAGTGCTGGCTGAGACAAAACCTGTAACTTGGACTCACACGCATGCTCACAGCTAGGTCACTCAGTAACCTTTTTTTTTTTTTTAAATTAGACGACCAACACTCAGTAACCTAGTGCCCGATCTTCTTTCACTGCGAAAATCCCACTCACTGTTCAACATTATCTTATTCTTTAGTGAAGTTGAACGTGGGACGCTCAGTTTTCCTTCTCCTCCTGAAGCAAAGCGAAAAAATTTGATGACAATCGCAAAGGAGGGAGACAGACCCCTAGGATACGCGCAATCCGAGCCTTTGAAATTCTGGCTGTGTGGAGGGAAAATAGCGGAAGAGGGAAGGAGTGAAGTCAAACAAACCCGCAAAATGATTCTCGTGTGCTGAGTGAGTAAATTCTTGTAAATTCACATGAAAGATTCTCTCTAATTCACCCTTCTCCTGCTCGGAAACCGCCATGGCTATACTAATGTTACTGCTACATAATAGCTAGCAATCTATCGTTACTAATCGTATGAGGGAGCTATGTTACCAAAAACAAATAAGCGGTTGTAAGACTGCTGGACTTTGAGAGGAGATTTATTTACAGTTAGTGAGTTGACCCTATTAGAGTTGACACTATGTACTAAATATGCACATGCGTAATATGGTTCTCCGTACGCAATTTACAACTTTCTACCGTCAAGTACTCGGTGACACTGAAACATACAAGTAACTGAAAGCGAGCCACACTAGCAACGGCGCAGTTGCAAGAGTCCCCCTCTCAGCCCCTCCCTCTCTTTTTCTACTCTTTCCCTCTCTGTACTGGTACTGAGTATTATTACTGAGTACCGGTACTCTCCTCTCGAGCTCCCCAAGATCTTATCTTCTCAAGAGTCAGTCTGTCACTGAGTGTACTTACTCACTGCGAGTACCAGTAAACCTACTCTCAGCACGATATACGTAAATGTAGTAGTGACTGTGTAATTTTTCTAGGGTTCACAGTGCTTCTTCCTCCTTCTCTTTTTTTTTACTCTTGGGGTTCGTCTCCAGGAGGGGAGAAAGAGAGAGACTAGACTCAAGAAGAGGGAAAGAGACTCGAGAGAGAAAGAGAGAGAGAGAGAGAGAGAGAGAGAAGAGAGAGAGAAAGAGAGAGAAGGAATAGCAGTCTGCAGTTGCTCGCTCTCTTTCCTCCGTTCCTGACCTCAGAAACCTGAGAGATTCTGAGAGAGCTCAGAGTGAGAGCTGCTCGTGTGTGTTGTGTTTGACCTTGAACTTGAACTTGAGATGAACGAATACTTAGTAGTCCACCAGCCTGAGAAGCCTGAGCCTGACTCAACGTACTCAACGTGCTGTATCTACTATAGTCCAAAGCAGGTGGTCCATCTGGGTGAACTTGAAGAGCAAGCAGACTCCAAATGCCTCGAGAAAAACCCTCCAAACCCCAGAAAGTTGAGAAACGCCGGACGATTTGACTGCGAAAAGAAGGTGGTTTTAGACTGCGAAAGTGCGCGGGCTGTTCAAGGCACAACGGGCGTCCCGAGTTCGTTTTGCATCGTCTGATAAGTGATGGGCGGGAGAAAAGGTGGTTCTCCTTTCAAGGAAGGCGATGAGCTGCCTGCTGTAAAGAAGCAGAAGGTGCAGAGCGAATCCGTGTCTTCTCCAAGCTCGATGAACGCGTCTTGTGATGGCCAGGAGTATGTGTCAAAAGCTGTGAATACGGATTTCTCGGAAAAAGTGACGCAGGAGCAGAACAAAGAGCTGAGTACTTTTAGGAAAGAGTTAAGTGACGTGCAGAAATACCTCTCGCGTGATGGATGCAAAAACGTCCTTAAAAGCAATAGAGAAACTGCAAGCGCAATTGCGGTGAAAGGAATCCGCGATGTGGGTGAGGATGCGTACTCTTCCGAAGAAATCCAACAACAGACTATTTGCGTTGCGTTGTTCGGCGAGCAGGGGACAGGCAAAAGCTTCTTGACCAATGCGCTCTGCAACGTGGATAAGTTGACCAAGTCCAGTGGAACGAGCGCCCATGAGCAAGGCGGGGTGACAACGACTCCGACACTCATCAGCTATAGCGACACACCGACACTACTTGCAATGATGTTTAGTCCCAAGCAAGCAGAACGATTGGCTGCTGTCGAGTCTGGGATCGAGGCTTTCGCTTTGAGAGAGATCTTGAACGAAATTCAAACGTCAGGCTTCGAGGAGATTGAGGTGTGGGATGGGTTTCCGAGCGACCTCGACGAGATGCATCAAGCCCGGCTTGACTTCGAAAAAGACGCCGACAACATGGATCGAATATGCTACTATATCATTGAATGGCCTGCACCGGGTCTCGAGAAGTTCAAGCTCCAGATTTGGGACCTCCCAGGATTGAACAATCATAGCAAGTCCTTGAAGCCACTTTTGAGAGGCACTCTCGCGTTGAGAAAAGCGGATGTCATACTCAGCACCGAGTTGGATCCTCGCGGCGAGCCAACCGATCGCTTTTACAGAAATCTTCAAGACTTTGGATGGCTAGACGACCGCGACATTCTCCCGAGTCTTGGCGCTGTGCTGAGCGAGCACAATAGAGATCTTGAAAATTGGTCGAATACGAAGACCACCCACCTTGAAAAAACTCAAAACCTGATGGTCCGAAACTTTCACGTCGACTACGATTGGGGAAGTGCGGCCGGCTTGGAAGGTGTGAAAGACATTCGCGGACTTTCGGACCGAATATCGTCTAAGAAGACCGCAGATGACGTGGCGAAAGGATCGTTAGAGACTCCTTCATGCTCCATTCGAGCCATTGAGTGGCTAATAGCTGGCATGAGGGCGGTGCCTCTGGACAAGCAAACGTGCAGCTTCTCCGAATACAGCACAGATGAGTTTATGAACGTTCTCAATGTCCTCATCCAAGACGCAAGACTCCGAAGAGCTCACCACAATGCGCGAGAGCAATGCAAAGATATTATCAGCAAGATCTCAACTATCCGCTCCAGTCTCGGAGGCAAAATGAAGCTTGGAGAGCTCAATGCTCTCAAGGCAGTTTTAAAGTCGCTTGAAGAAGAGTCGATTGAGANTCGCTTGAAGAAGAGTCGATTGAAAGATTGATTGCTGACAGCGCTGGATTCTCTCGACAAGGAGGTGGAAGAGAACGTCTTTCGGCCTTGGTCAAATTCCGAGAATCTAGACGTGAGATACTGGAAGACATCAAAAGCGAGCTGGCCAAGGAGAAGGAGGAAGTGAAGGTCAATCCACCCCCAAGCAACGCAAGCGGTTCTCGCAGTACCCGAAAGGGGAGCCCCCAATTGACTCTGTTCAAGGACCAGCGTCAGAAAAGGTTAGTCAAAGCGAAGACCGAGTACCTCTCAGATCTCAAAGACTTGGTTTCCGAAGTATTTCGCGAAGTTAAAAGTTGTGTTCCAAAAAGCAGCCACATCACAAACTTTCATCATCCAAAAATAGACGGGCTCATGAGCATGGTTCTTAAGGAATACATCAACTACGTGGACCGGAGTTATAAAGACCTTCCACACGAACGTCTGGTCTATGATCTTGCTCAGGAGATCGGAGATCCCGTGGTTTGGTTCACAGATAAATTCATTGTAGGGGAAGTGACAGATGGCCAAGCAAAGAACGCCATGCAAACACAAATAAGCATAATGCTCAAAGAGCACAAGAAATCATTGGAGCTGGCAGTTGACCTGCAGACAGGCGCACAGAATCAAGACAACGAGTGGCGTCCGGTCACCGTCCCAACGAGGCCACTGAGACCAGATGAGGGGCCAAAGGCGCTGAAGCTGCCATCCAGAGCTTTCCCCGACCTAAGCTCCGCACTTGAGCACGGCTCCATTGATAGAGGGGACACGTTTGTTAAGCAAAAGCTGGTGAACGTAGAGAAGAGGCATATTTCGCGGGTCGTGGTTGTGGATGAGGCCGTGGAGGAGAGCAGCTCTACGCCGTTCGGCTGGGATGATGATTGCCCCAAAGGCCTTTGCCGCATCGAAGTGTCCCTGAAAAGAGAGGAGGAAGTTAAAAATGTTGTCGTTCGCGCTCTGAAGACCCACTCTGACAGCATTAAATCTCACGCCAAGGGTGTAGTAGAGGCAGCTCGAAAATTTATGATGGATGCGGATGAGAAAGGCTCTACTGTGCCTCCTGCGTTATTCCCGATCTGCCTTATTGTCCCAGAGGACCAGAAGAAGGAGCCAAAGCTGCACATAGCTGAACTCGCGCGGTTTGTGCATCTGAAGAATGCACAGAGCCCCGGAAAATTCCTGCTCCTTGTGTTTCGCGAATCGTTTGATGAGAAAATTTATCCGAGCGACAACAACCCGGCTAAAATGCTAGGCGATTGCTTGCGGCGCGAGCTGGGTCACCTTGACGCAGCACAGAAGGAAATGGTATATAGAAGTACTGTGGAGGTGGTCCTTGATGGCGAGGGTTTCGGCGCAGGCCGAGTTCGTACAATTGCACAGTTACTCATGGATCGGTGGCTGTGCGTCCCGTATTACTTCATTGTCGATGGTGCACTGAACTTTACGGAGTACATGGAGGATTTTCGTCGATACGGAAGCGCGGGCTGTACGGCTGCGCGAGCGCTTGCTTTTTCTCAGCGAATAATTCACTCCATGGGCACTGCCGATCGCGAGTCTCACGAGCCACGACGCGGTGATATTATCACTAAGCTGCAAGTGTTTCGTATTGCTTTGCAAGAGGCTGAGTACAAGCTAGGAGGAGGTTTTAGACGCGCTTCGCGGCCCATCTTGGATAACTTTTTGCATGAAGAGAAGTGGGAAGATACGGCGAAGAACACAACGTCTTTGTACGCAGAAGCGCGAAAACTTGATGCTACTTGCAAGTCTGCTCAAGTTGGCAAACTGGTGTTGGAGATCTCCCAAGACCCGGAAGTGGAAAGAGAAGTGAATGAGGGAAATGATAAGTGCTCATTGAACTGCTTCATGGCTCTAAAAAATGAGCTTGAGGTCAATGAGCTGCTGCGGTCAAGACTCGAGAGCGAGAACGAGGACGACAGGATCAACTCTTGGGAAGAGTTTCTAAAGGCACTGATTGGCGTTTCAAGGTGTGCCCAGGTTGGCATCGAGTACGACGCTTACGCATCCTTTAAAGATAGAATTGGGCGTCACAAGTCATCTACGGCTCTCTTTGGCCGAGCGTCGCACCCAACCCACAGAGTGTCTTTGGTCCGCAAACACGCAGTCCTTTTCGACGCGGCAGCGCTCAAAGGCCTGTACCATGTCGGCGATGAACAATTGTTTTCGGAGCTCAGTTCTGGACAAGTTCATGGAAAGAAAAAAAGAAAGGGACGCAAGAAAGGGGACAAGTGGAGCAAGGAAGACTATGAGCGAATATTAGAAGGTCACTGGAAGACTGAGGATATGTATACTCGACAAATGCTTCTTCACGGTCTTGGTGGTGTACAATCTTTCAAGTACGCGGCGCAAGACGCTAGTAAAAGCAAAGATATCGAGGAATGAAAGTCAATAAATAATGCTAAAATACGGTTCTGTTTTTTCAAATGATCACTTATTTTCACAGAGCAGGAGGGCTTTTACATTGCAGGGCTATGCCAAAACTTTGGGCTTCAAAATTCAGGGAGGTCGAACTGGTCAAGATATCTCATGTAGTCGTTCTCGTCGATGAAGAGCTCGAATTTGAGCAAGGAGCAGAACTCTCGCTCAAGCTGGTTGACCTCTTGCATCTGAACGCCTCCCACCTTCGACCAAAACTCGTTTGAAATCGGCTGATCGCCCGCAAAACTTTCTCGAGTAAGCTCTAGTTGAGACCGAAACGAGTTGACGCTTGAGATCATTCGTCCCCGAAAGTATGCACAGGTTGGATTTGGGGGATTTCAAGAAGAAAGGAGCGAAAGACTTGATCACAACACTAAAGAAGAATGTTGTGGACTAGCCTTTGTACCCATTTATTCTGCATCGCATCCACCTTGTAGCCTTGAATCTGTTGCATGGTATTCGGCTTATTGGTGCTAAAAAGCTGGCCGGCAAAACGCGGTGACGATGCGAAAGACGAAATTGTGCTTTCGGATCCAAGCCCACCCAAAAGAAGAAAGACACCAAAAGAGGTCCAGGAACTTGAGGACAGAAAACTTCTTGGAAAGACGCATGACCGAAGCAATGAAGAACCCAATCAACCACGCAAATCAAGAATTGGCAAAGTCCTTGAAAGACAATTCATCAAGTACTCACAGCGAAGAAATTGTTCAGGACCTTCCCGAGCAGACAGTCGCTGATATAGCGCCGCCCATACAGTTCTCCCATCCACTAGACTTGGACGAGCTTTCTTCAAATTCAGTAGATGACGTACAGGGTCAGCGAACAACTCAGCTTGAGGACACTGTTGACGGGCCACAGACGCCAGAGCCTACGAGCGTGGCGGCAGCAACATCGCCACAACCACATCCATCTGCAGTGGCGGCAGAGCCTACGACTGTTGCGGCAGCAACACCACCACCACTACATCCCTCTGCAGCAGCGGCGGAGCCTACGATGTGGCGGCAGCAGCAGCACCACCTCCACCTGCAGTGACTCCTCCTCTACCGCACACCCCCGACAATCCGTCTGCGCACACGAACACGCCACTGTCTCCGGGCAACAACGTTTCTACTTCATCCCCTCTCCAAAAGCTGTTCAACACAGCTCACCGGCCTATACAGCGAAGTGTCCAGGTGCCTTAGATCACGAAATCACCAGTTTCTAAACATGCGCGTGATTGCAACGGATTACTTTACAGCCAAGTTACACCCTCGCGGAAATCAGACCTACAACAGGGTCATCCGTTTTCAGCTCTCCCCAGCGTCAAGCAAGTCAAACACTGATGGAATAGACAACGTTTTGATCTTCGGAAACTTTCCGTTCAAGAAAACTTTCTACCTACCGAGATCCAAGCTCGTTCCTGCTGAAAAGAAGAAGGAGAAAAGTTCAAAGTTCCCAGGGTTCCCAGAACGAGAAGCTCCTAGCTACGAGGCCCATCTCAAGGTGCCCCTGGCAAAAGAAGAAAGGAGCAAAATTTTGAGCCTCATTCTTACCCTGTTCGCAACTTCCCAACACCTGGTTATCGTCCAGGATGGCCTCCTCAAATATCTCCGGAGTGACACCTTCTCTGCTGAGGTCGTTGATTAGGAAGCATGGACATTACCAGACGTTCGTTTCTTTCTCCCGGAGCTGCAAGCTTTCTTGCTCTCCGCAGGAGGAAAATAAAACCGAGGTAGTGCAACAGTACATCTACTTCAGGATCGCTGTCGCCAACTACCTTGTTGAGCTCTGCCACGGTTCGAAAAGCAAGGCTCAGGATGGCTCAGGCATTAAAACTCGCCGCGGACAACCGCGCGCAAGTTTTCTTTGCGACTTCCAACTGTATCGACGACATCATGGTCCACGACAACTTCGGCCCCAGACTCGCGGTTGCGCACAAAGACTTCCACTTTGCATGGCCCTACTCTTCCGCTGGAAATAATCTCACGCCGAATCTAAACTAGTCCACTTATAAATGCTGACCAGCAAAAATTATTCTCACGTGAACCACGTGACGTGAACTTTACTTTTTCCTTCCCGTGGTTGTAGACGGTCAGACATGGTCAGGCTGACTCTGGCAATCTCTGGCAGTCATAACCTGGTACTCGAGTACTAGTACCGTGACCTCACAGTCGGTACTAGTACCGGTATCACAGCTTGCTCACTGCCTCACTGTGTCGCCTTTGTTATTCCAGAGAATTGTTCCTTTGTTCTCAGCCGGCCAAATTCGATGCGATTGTGTGCGATGCCAAATTTTGGTGCCAATCCTATTATAGCAACTATGGCAAATAATAATGCTCTCCCATCGAGGTCCCCCAAAGAAAAGGAAGAATAAAGAGAAGGAAGATCAGTGCTTACGCACTTCTGAAAAGAAAGATCAGTGCTTACGCACTTCTGAAAGATTTGATCACTAAAAACATCTCGCCCCATTGATGTAGAGCCGTATTGCTCAGCGTGGCAAGTCTTCAAGGACTGGTATACTCGTATAAAGAAGGCTCTCTCGCAAATGGGGTGAGGCATGTCGCAGAGGACCGCTCGCTAGAAATTAGCGATGCCGAAGAAGATTTAATTGTAAAACTACAAGCGAACGACCATTCCGGGCACAAGACATTCGCATATTTGGCAGTCCGCGCATGATTGGGTATTATTTTCTTTTTACGAGTCTGATGTCAACTATGAACCATAATGAGCTTTTCTTTGCTAGACAACCTTTGAATGCTCGGACAGTGTGTAGGGAAAAGCTGAAGATCTCAGCGATGCAGAGAAATTCAAACGGCCATCAGACATCAGAACGCCCGAATACCTTGATGGTGTTTTGCGGTGTATGCACAGTGCACCGTGATGCCAGAGCTTCGAAAGGGCCAAGGCAGGAGCTCGCATTCTGGAGAAAGCTTTGAAAGGCAATAGGACGTATGGGAACACGCAGTTTCACAGACAGCTCGAGCCCCGTTATTGGGTTGCAATTTCTTCGCCAAGCTTAAAAACGATGAGTCTTCACGTTTCTCAAAAATTGAATTACAGCTTCTTTGCGATCTTCGCAGGAAGAAGAATCATCCTCTTCCAAGGAGCAAAGATCGATTGCTCTCTCGAGTTCCCTCATTTTGTCTGTGGAAAGCTTCTTCTCAAAATCTGCATCCATTTTGTCTCGAGTGTACTTCCTTATCTGTGTCCAGACCTTGTCATACATCTTGTAGTCACATTCTTTGTCGGCCCGCATTTTACCTGAGATTTCTTGAAGTCGCATTGGTGTTCGTCCCTGAAAAAATTCTCCTGCAAGCACGCGATCTCGAACTTTATCCTTCAGTTGAGTCCACGCCCACACTATTTCTAGCAGCTGAGATGCTTCTGTCGTTTGGAGCATTTCACGCACCAATTTAGTCTGGCTTTTGTAAGGTTGGCTGCTGAATCCTTCAAAGTCGATGATCTTCGTGCTGGGAAACTTCGTTTCAAACACGAATCTTTCATACTTGGTGTTCCGGTCTTCGTCTTCCCCCGGAAGGAAGTTGAACAACGCAAAAGCCGCAACATGAATTAGTTCCAGTTTGCCAAATCGAAGCGGGGATTCCCTCACATTCTCGTCTCCGATGTCATGTTCTGGCTCAAACGCTTGAAGCCCGGCGGCAGGGTTCGTATCGACCTCATCTCCCGCCTTCGGGCCGAATTCATCCGAGAATAGGCGCATTTGCCTTCACCACCGGCCTGCCTCCTCTCCTGGCGCAAGATCAGCCGACGCGAAGCCGCAGTTCTCTCTCTTTACACTCGTTTCGCTCTGTCTTCCAATGAGCCCACGCCGCGGTCCTTGTGCTCGCAAGGTAATTTGCTGTTTGCTGTTGATGGTGCAGTGAAAATTACTCACGAGCAGGCAACTAGTCTATGGCGAGCAAGACTGTCTTCGCATTTTTTTACCACCCCTACAGTTCCTTTTCGGTTAAACTACATCCCCTCAGACCTCTCAGGCTCTCTTTAACTAACAGAGTAGGCAAAAGTAGACACTACAGTGGCGCGAGAACTGAGCAACGTCGAAAGAGTTTGTGCACATCACACGACAACATCGACCATTGACCGTCGAACACTTATTATATAATACCGGAACTAGTGCTCAACACCCACCAGGGCGGGATGATTGAAAAGAGAACTTCTCTCGAGTAACTTACCATGAGAGGGCCGAGTAAAAACAAGCTCTCTTTTGAGTCTCTTGAGTCTCATGAGAGGGCCGAGTAAAAACAAATTGAGAAGGGACGACAGATTGAGTGGGAGGGGAGACGGAAATGACGCATACTCAGTACCTAATACGCAGTAACCCCTAGACTGACTGGCCGCCTTTTAGTATTAGTAGAGCTCTATGGTAGCTGGATAACTAGCTAGTATCCCTTCAGGGAGATGTACAATAGTCCTGCATGGACTGTCGTGCGAGAAATGTGCGAGAGAAGCAAAATCTTCGGGCTCTCAAAGTCATTTCTGGCTTGATTCGGAGCCGAGGAGACAGATCCGCGCCCACCAGCATAGACGAGACCGTCGCCCTCGCCACGCCGTGACTAATGAGTTCTCAGCGGAAAGGAGTCTTATTGACTGTGAGTTCTTTTCCAAGGTTTGATGAACCATGACTTGAGTCCGAAAGAGCAAGTACTGAGTACTGGTACACAACAGTAAATCCTGTGCTTCGTATGTACACATGTGGCAAAGATAAAAGCAATAAAAGCACCTACCTAACTTGATTGAACAGAATTGAGAGAGGAATGAGGAAAGGAAGGAGGGAGGGAGGGAGGAAGAAAGAGAGAAAGAAGAAGGAAGGAAGGAAGGAAGGTGGAAGGGGGAACGGAAAGAGAGTGGTCTCCCGTTTCCCGTTTCCCGTTTCCCGTCGGTGATTCGATTGTCAGTGACATTGAGTATGCTTGCTTTCAAGATGAGCAACGTTACACAAGCACGAAGAAGACCGCCAAAGCCTGCCGGTTGCAGGCTTTTACCCATTGCATTTGCGAATTAACTATAAGTACCGAACTCACATTCAAGTCATCTTCGAGAGTAAAAATTTTTGATTGAACATTTATTCAAAGAGAGACTAACACTGTGAGTAAAAATTTCTCAGTGCATAGGCTCTTGAGTAGTGCTAAAAAACCGGTCGACGAGAGCGAGAACTTGAATAGCTTTACACTAGGTAGCACTAGTGTACACTTTTGCCGTTGTACTCCGGAGCATCCTCTCAGCATACAAAATCTCGCGTGCGCGCAGCGGGAGTAGAAATTTGTTCGTGAGAGGGTGAGCGAGAGTGGCGTAAAAACAAATTGAGAGGGAAGTTAGTGGTGGCGAACTGACGTAGTGTCTCCTAAATAATGGGCTAACTGTAGGACCTTTAGCCTAGCTAGCTGGAGTCTGACTACTACAGGAAGATGACTAGCTAGCATAGGAGGCTAAACCAAAACTGTGAAAACAACCCATTCCAGGGAAGGTGAACAACAGTGAGCAGTTGCGAACGCTGCAATAGAAGAAGAGGGTCAACCTGAGAGGGGTGAGTAAAACTTTCGATTGGACTTTGCTGTAGTAGTTGCTTGGAGCGGTGATCGACAAGGCACACGGTGACGGTGAGTGAGTGTTGTGGAGTGAAACAGTCACACAACACAACGGAAGCAAAGGCTTTAGATCGATTTGGGCACAAAGTCTTTTCGGGCGCGATTTGGAGCCGAGGATACAGACACATTCTTCGCGGAGAAAACGAGACGCTTCGGTGCTGTGGTTCAAGTCGAAATGGGGGGCAACAGTCGTGAACAGGACGGGAAGCTTACGAAAAGTGGACGTCGGAAAGTCACGCTGGAAGAGGCGAAAGAGAGCGGGTACTTGCCGATTCAGACGGTGCTGGATTGGAGAAGGAATGCCTTTGCGTTTCTCAATGAGCTGTCCAAACAGGCAGTGGAGCGTATCAACTTTGCAAATCTGCGGCTGAGAAACGATGGAGTGAGGTTCCTCTCCTCGCTCTTGCCGACTCAGTTCCAGAATTTGTGTGCAATCAATCTTCAAGGGAACCAAGTGGAAGACAGTGGCATCAAGGACATCTCGAATGGACTTCAAAAGAGACGCGGACTCCCCAAGCTCAAAGCCCTGGGCCTTGCGGACAATATGTTTGGCCCAGACGGAGCAAAGGAGATCAGCAAAGTGATGTGTCAGGTAAACAGTCTTGACCTGAGCTCAAACAACATTGGAGACAAGGGAGTCGAGCATTTGTGT
>BLSF01000158.1:0-18066 GCA_012862575.1 Parietichytrium sp. I65-24A | reverse complement strand
TTCTACAATTATTGTGTGCATGGATCTTTTTCAGACGGATTGTAAAAAATGCCATGGTAAAATCAGAAACAGAATACAGTGGTGTTAATTCTACCCCAAGAAACTTCGATTCGACGAATCATGAGTATGACAAATTGGTTTTGGCGACTGTAGAATATGCCATGAAAAAATCAGAAACAAAATACAGTGGTGTTAATTATACCCCAGAAACCCTCGATTCGGTTGAAGAAGTTTTTACGAATCTCGTGAGGGATCATGGTGTCTCACATGTCTTACCGGTCTTATCCGGCAGCGCATCCAAAGAGGAGAAGAATAGTTACTACTCCACTCTAGCGAAAATGTACTACAACTATATCGCGGGAGTATTGGATTTTGATATGGAAGAAACACGCAGCGAAATCTTTGCGGACTCCTTAGAGCGTTTTCTTAATAATGGGATCAGAGAACCTGAAGAGCGTACCCACGAGCGTACCACATCTTTTCGTGATTATTGCGAGAGAGTTATTGGGACTGTGGAAGTTAAGAGTAGCAATTATGAGGTTTTCAGAGAACTCAAAACACTATGCCGAGTAAAACCTAAGTCATGAACAGCGAATGGACATGAACATGCTTTTTTCGTTTTACCCAGCCGATCCCGAAGCAATCCCGAACGGATCGACAACGCGTTGCGCAGCCCAGTAGGCCCGGTCGTCACTGTAGTTCTGCACGTCGATATCAACTGGCATCTCCGCGATGTATTCCTGATGCGTTCTCGCCAGCTCGGACTGGTTGTGCCGAATTTGAGCGGATGCGATCCCATCCCTGTACTGGTTTGACCAGATGCCGTAGACGGTGCGGTCTCCTGTATCGTTTGTGCCGACAGGTTGCCTCTTGTGCGCTGGGTCCCCGTAGACGGTCGGCGCCTCCACGAGCCCACGCGCTCCTCGCATTGACTTTCCACCGGGGTTGACGGTGTGCTCGCGCACGTCCGTGTTCCGCGGCACTTTGTGAATCGTGTACCTAGTCATGTCCCTTTGCACGACCTCTTGAGGCGTGAGATACGTGTGCGACTGGCGGAACCCATGAGGCTCCATGTTAATGGGGAGCTCCTTGGCAAGCTGGGACGGCATCCGCTTCCAGAAGCGCTCTTTCGCGTCGGCAGGGGTCATGCGCGGGTAGTTGCGGTTCTTCAAGACCTGGCTCCCAGGTTCCGTGCCCAGTGCAACCCCTTCGCCGTACATGGCGGGGTTATTCCATACCCATGGCTTCAAGTTGGAACCTTCGGGCACCTCGTCCCGCCTCTTCCACCAGTTAGTTATTCCCGGCCAGAGCGCGCTGCTCCAACTCGCCGCGTAAGCGGGTGGAGTTCATGTCCAGACTTCGATCGGTCCTCCCGAGACTCCGCGTGGGTCGTACCGTGGTGTCCAGGAACGGCGAAGCCCCGTCCGCGTCCGAATAATTCTCCTGGGCGTCTTGTTTGCGCATGAAGCGGGCTATGCGTGTGCCCCCGGATAGCCTCGCCTCGTTCAGACCCCATGTGTCGCTCAGGCGGTGCGATACAGTGGGGAGCAGGATCTGGGTGTGGTTGTGCACAGTGGTGTCAAGCGGGAAGTTGCCCTTCCCGAACGTCGAGATGTCATCGGCCTCCGAGAAGTGCTGGATGAGCTCGTCGTTGGCTGGCTCGTTGATGACCGCGAGCGACTGGAGACTGAGTGCGATCTTCCTGGCGTCATTGTCATCGCGGCTGTCGTTCGAGCATGCCGCCATCGCGCTCTCGTCCTGTCTCTCTATCTCTCCCTCCCACCCTTGTTTTTTTTACCTCTCCTTTACTTTTCTACGTCAAGAACCTGTGTCACGAAAAAAAAAGGGTTGCCGCCGAATGCTGGCAAATGCTGGCAACCACCGCGCGAGTTTTCCTGAACGGGAACGACGCAGAGAAAGTTAAGACCCGGTACATTAACCAGGGGGACGGGCGAGGGCTTGTCGACACGTGGCGGTTCAACCGGGAGCATGGGGCTTTTCCGACATTGCGCAATGTCTGCGGCATAAGGCTCGTGGACTACGACATCCCTTCCGAACTCGTGCCGAGCTTTGTCGACCGGGTGGGGGACTTTCCTGGGAACAACAAGGTCGATGTGGAGGTGACGCTCAAACCCATAAAGGTCTATGACGACGCATACGTGCTCAGAAAGAACGCGAAACNGAACAACAAGGTCGATGTGGAGGTGACGCTCAAACCCATAAAGGTCTATGACGACGCATACGTGCTCAGAAAGAACGCGAAACAGCTCTTCCTCTCCGAGGATGCGCTCAGCTCGATTCCCGAGGGGGGCTTTGTGGAGGTGGAGCAAGTGTTTCATCCTTTCACCGGATCGGAGGCGGAGGGAGGTGCTGAAGCGGAGCCTTTGGAGCCTTTGGAGCCCTTCAAGTTCACCGCAGAGTTTCAACCAGGCATCTCGGTTCGCGATATGGACGAGCTTCGAAGCGTGTTTCTTGCTTGCCTACAAAAGGGCATGGACGATGCCAAGCACCCGTACATCAACAGCGCGAACGGATTCCGCTGGTTTTCCAACAATGATGCGCTCGAGGTGATCAGTGAGATTGCGGTTTGGCTCGGGAACATTGACAACGGTAAGGGGCTCAGTGGCGTTCAAAAGGTAAATCTCGACAACCAAGTTACGTCCATCATTCTCGCAAGACGCGCTGAAGGGGGCGTTGTGCAGCGGCCCAACGAGTTGTACGGGGCCAGGTTTCTCTTCGGGACGGGTGAAAACGCGCTCGATAGCGCCGCGCTGGTGCTCGGTTTCTTGCCGGGAAAGGACACGGAGCAAGTGGCCTACCACGAAATGAAGGCCCCTGGCAACGTCTCATCTTTCAACTTCCCGTCCATCTCGGAGGACATGTTGTTCTCCACACGCTCGCCGTGCATAAGACCGTTTCGGTTCGTGGAAGTGGTGCTAAAGGTGAACGGCATGGCCTACTCCATTGGAGTGGTGACAGTTGGCCAAAGCGGTCAGTCCATCCAAAGCCATCGCATGCCGAATACCATAGAGCTCCTCCGTGACAAGGTGAGTTGGTCCAGTCCGTCCGGGGGCATGGTCAGCGAGATCGACGTGGAATTGCTGCTTCCTGACGGACGCCCCGTCTATGATAACCTGACCTGCTCATGGAACCTGGTCATCGATTTCATCTGTGTCGAGAGCTCTGGAGTCGCGAACGGAGTCGCAAGCTGCCTTCGCCAAGTTCTTCTTTGACCGTCATTGTAAAAATGGAAGAGACGAAACAGCCGTCGTTCGAAGTCTAAGTCTAAGAGGACGACTTTTTTTAGATTAAACTATGTTTTCAAAATAAATATCACTACATTTTAGAATGCGACAAGGGCTGCGGTGTAGTTTTTTCGATCGTTACACTCTTCCCGTCCACGTCTAGACTCGAGATCATTACCAGGGTACAACGCCCTGCAACGATCTCCCGCGTAGTTTCTCCAGATTAGGACGGCGATGAAAAACAACAACATGCACGCCAAAATAATCACAAGCGCAGTGACACTCATTTTTCCTTGTCGATTCGCCGCGCGCGGAGATATGAAAGAGATATAAATAAATTCAGAATTCAGAATTCAGAATTCAGGAACTTGCTCGCCTCCGATTTTTTTTGTCCCTTCTAGGAAAAATGAGATGATGAATAGGATGGAACGACCCAGGGATCCAGCGAGCCTAGGAGGCACTTGGTCTGGAAGTTCGCATGACGTCGATCTACAACCAGCGTATATCACAAGTTTCAGTCGGCGCGGCAATGGAAACTTGACCACGCGCACGCCAGTGTACATGGCCAATCGTGTCAGTGCCAAGGACCTTGCGCAATATGGGAGAGGGATGTACATCCAGCATCTTGACGGGGCTCACGAGCAGGGCGGGTTTCTCTCTTCGTTCCGCCCCAAGCGCGGAAACCACGGCGTGTTCTTCCAGGAGCGCTACGCGTCTGGCGCTGATACATGGACCGGTTTCGGAACCGCCGGACTGAGCGCGCATCGAAACGAGATTATCCAGAACCGCGGCAGGGCCGGTGCCCCTGCGAAGGGTAAGAGCGAGATCCTGGAGAGATCTGCACTGATCGCTTCGCTCCGCCCAGGTAGGGAGGTGTCAACGTTTCCACAAGGCAACGGGGCACAGATCACCCATCGAAAACGTCGTAGCCCTGTGTTAGTAAGAGGCTCGGAGCACTTTGTGCTCCAGCAAATGCTGGAGAACAATCCTCTCTGCGTGAACGGGATCGCCAATGCATACGCGCAACAAGAGTATCGAAAAGGCACGCGGCGATGGTAAAGACATGGGTACATACTCTTGAATTTTAGAGTAGTTTCAATTTTCATTTAACCAAAAAGTTAAAAAGAAAAAGAAAAGAAGAACCTCAGAAGAACCTCAGAAGATCTGGTGTCTTGTTGAGAGCTCCTTCCGCTCGTCGGAGTCAAAGTGGTCCATGCCAACTACGGCGAGTCCTTGATTGATCACGGACTCTTGCTTCATTTGAATTGGGATGAGCTTCGAGTCCACTTCCGCGTCGTTCGACAGATCCACACCCATGTTCTAAAACAAACAATTTCATGTTCACAACGGAATGCGCATTAGAAACAGAAAGGAAGAGAACCGAAATTGAAAAGCAGATCGAGAGACACTTACCTGAAGTAGACCGTATGCAAACTTGCCGGACACGACAAAGCCTTTCACCTCTCCATCCACCGATACGGCATGTTCGAGGAAATGCACATACGTCGCATAGGTGTCCATGTCAACGGCCATTGCCCTGTAGACCACCTTCGTCTCGTCCTCGGCGTCAAAAATCGAAAATGGAATGAGTCTGACGGAGTTGAAATCAGCGACATGGAGTAGTACATTTGCAGCGTGGAACCACTGGTGCGGCGGGAAGCTTGCGTTTGCGATCAGTTGCCCTTTACCGTTCTGAAGTTTAGAGATATCAACGACCGCCGACGCGGGTGTGACAAGAACGACAGCGCGCGAATCCCCGGCTGTTTCGAGCATTGGTTCGTCTGACACGGCATCTATCAGTTCCAAATGCTTCACCTCCGCAAAGCTCATGAGCACCAACGGTCTAAGGTTCGTGAGGTTGTGCTTTCGTAACGTCTGAAGCAGTGCGCTCATGTGCTCCGTGCCATCAGGTACTTGCGTGTCGAAGTCCATGTACCAGCCTGAGAAGATAGGTTTGCCTTCCCCGTCTACAGTGTTTTTCGTGTGCGCATTGGAGTACACCGATCGCGCACTTGCGTTGCTGGTGTCAGCCATCTCGCTCTTGAACGGACAAAACTTGATCTTCGTGGATATGACGAATCACTCGGCGATGAGAAATATGTGTTCTACTGTGTTTTGCTATAGAAAATAATTTCCGCGACACTGGTTTGAGGGGAGAGTGGGGGAGGGGAAGTAATACGACCCGAGACAACCGGAGACAACCGGAGACAGCCGGAGACAACCGGAGAGGAAAGGCCGACGTGACCCCGGGAGACACTTTGGCATGCGTCTGAGTGCGTCTCGTAAACGACCAAATCCTGAAACACCATGTGAACTCGAGAGCCGATTATCGTGCCGCGACGAACGAGCACTTTCGGATGGGAAGCCAGACGAGAAGCCAGACGAGAAGCCACTCAGGAATCCCGTGCCCGGGATGACAGTGTCTCCATTCATCATCTCTGTCTCCACGCTGTACCATAGCACGTTGCATATCCAACGCTGGTGGCGTTTCTACCGCAGGCTCATGCCAAAAGCCAACCAGCTCGAAGAAGAAGAAGAAGAAGAAGAAGGAGAAGAAGAAGGAGATCTCGAAAATGAGAATGAACTCGATTCGCATATAGCGGAGTTTGCGAGCTCGGCGAATTCTCGGCTGCATGGAGTTGCGGGCATGGGATCCGGGCAAAAGAATCGCAAAACGAGACGCGAAAATCGGAAGCGCGGGTACGTTCGCTATCATGGACGCCGCGTTCTATGCCCTCTCTCAATGCAAGCAATATCAACGAAAGAGTGCGTGAAGATTGTATCTCCCGTCAACTCCTCCGTGACAGCGTTCGATGCCCATATGCTCTTGCTGAATATCGTAAAGCGCTGCAACTTCACGTGCCCGCTCTCCCGCAGATTGTTCACGCTTGCGGAGGTTCGTCGCATGGCCAGGCCCCAGCGGCTCGCCCGATTAAAGTTGGATCATATAGATTTTCGCAGACTTTACGCCCTGCGCACGGCTCTTCAGGGCAGGATGCAAGTCCACGAGCACGAGGCGGAGTTGATCATGATCACCAGTCTCGCCCACTTGAACGACTTGCTGGATAGGGTTATCCGGAAGGAGAGTGAGCGATCAATCCTTATGTACATCCACAACGGGCTGCTGACCGAGCTGCATGGCATCATCGCCAACTTTGTCAGACTAGATCCCGACGCGTGCGTAGTCTTCCTCGAGTCGCAGATCATGCGCTTTCAAGCGGCGTTCAATGAGATCCGCTGTGAGATGGCAGCGGATGCGGAGCGCCTGGCCGTGGAGATCCTCACTAGTATGCTGGAAGATAATGCCGGCACGAGGAGCTCGAGCAGATCGAGTACTTCAGGCGCTTCAAGTGGTTCGAGTGGTTCGAGTGGTTCGAGTGGTTCGAACAGACACGGAGACTCCGAGCGAGGGGGCACGGGCAGCATGTCTCTTCATCGCGGGCGGAGCTATCCAAGAAGAGCCCATCATGGTATTTTTGACTCGGACTACTGCCGAGTTTTCGAGACCATTCTGGTGACACTGCGAGCTTTCGCAAGCTCAGCTGGCGTGGAACGACTCGTCGCATTCCACAATCATTGCAGATCGATGGGGTTAGACCCTAAAGAATGTAGTGAAGAGATGTTAGTAGACCCGTACTATAAGTATCTAAACACAACCTAACCTAATCATTTAAGCTAATGTTAGGTCCGAATTATAGTATACTGGTATTATTTATAGTTAACATGTAATTAGAACTTGGAACTGTGAAATACTGTGAACACAAGTATTCAGAAATAATTAATTCAGAACGACACACAACACAATGGCTGACACAATCCATTTGGGGGATTAATTCTTTGTTCTCTCAGATTCCTTGTTCGTTGGTGCATACCATCACTTAGCAAATACAACTTCAATGCTTTTAAGAAAAACGTGGGTACTCAGTACTCGTACCGGATGGTACTCAGTACCTTCCGGTATTATAGTATCTCTATCTTCTAAATCTCCTCCAGAAACCATCCTTTTTGCCAGGGCTCTCCGAGTGGGTTTCCGCGCTTCTCGTGTGGGCACTGGTTTTGCCGTGGAAATCGTTCGAATTTTCCACGAAACCATCGTCACTCCATCCATCGTCGTCTAAGCGACTATATTCTGGCTCTTGTGCCACGGTGGCCCGCTCGGATTGGTGATGATCGTTCCCGGCGTACTGGCCTTGATAGCTCTGCTGGTTCTGCTGATTTTGATGGCTCTGTGACCCGTCCCCGAAGAGATTGGTTCTGGACTGGGCCATATTGAACAGACACCATCCCATGTAGAAGAGCAAACCGGTCATCACTGAAGCGTACAAGGTGAGGAGGCAGTAAAGCAGGATATTTGCCCAGTCCAAGTAGCTTTCACGGCCTTCCTCCTGACCGATGATCATCCACTCACGGTACAGATTCGTACCAGTGCCAACCAGACTCGTGGTACCGAGGACGAGTGCCCAGAAGATCTGCAGTGACTGGGGCAGTACAAACAGCGCAGCGATGGCAACAATGCAAACGATGTTATAAACCACACCTAGTGCAAGGTTGCTATCTGGGCTGTACATCAGCGACCCTGACACGAGATCCGACTTGCTTACGCCTCGCTGATCTTGAGCTTGGCCTTGGCCTTGTTGACGCTCCCTTGCACCGGATGTGCTTGACGCGTTTGACGTTTTCGATGCATTCGATGCGTTTGGCGTGGACAGACTTCCCCCATTTCTTGAAACGCCTACTGCTCTTGTTGGATTTTGGGCGTCCAATGGGTAGTTGCTCAAATTCCCCCTCGATATCTGCCCGCTCCTATCAGGAATGCTCATGCCCTGGGCGCCTCGGTTTACTCGGTTCACAGGGTTTGCACTTGCCGGATTCACAGGGTAACCGCTTCCGCCAGGTCTCACTGCGGGATGTATGTTTGATTGCTGGTACGCACGGTGTGGTTGCTGCAGCTGCTGCTGCTGCTGCTGCATCCGGCTATAATCGTTGTTGATAGAAGCGACATTCCTCCCACCGGTTGCACCAGTTGCACCGGTTCCACCGGTTCCACCAGCCGGTCTGTACATGGAAGCCATGATCGGCCACACGGGTTCCACGCGGCTGCTTCATGTGGTGCGAGGTGAAGAAAAAATTATTTTATCTCATTGTGAATGTTATCATTGCATAGGGAGTGCCGGACTATCGTGCACGCGCAAAGGCGATGTCGAATAGAGAGAAAAATGAAGACGCCGTGTTTAGAGCAGAGCTGGTGCGCGAATTAGAAGAGGAGAAGGAAGACACTGAAGATGAGAGCAAAGAGAAGTATAACGATTTGACTGCCGTAGGGTACGACACCAAGGGTCTCATCACTCTGTTCGTGCTGCTTGTAAATGCAATCTCCTTGCCTTACTACCGCCTGCTGAACGACCGAATCGATGCTCATCCTGCATTCGTCTCGCTTCTGGCCGGGACGATGGCGACATCGATAAGTTTTCCAATTCTTTACTATGCCTCGAAGGAGTTTGGTCTCTCAGACGCTGTTCTGATCGGCCTCCTGGTTGCTGAGTTTTCAGTGTACGGCGCAATCACGAGTTTCCCAAACGCGCAAACGATCAGTTTCTTTCTCTTCATGTTCTCAATTGGTAGAAGCGAAGCAAAATATCTATGGCCATCGAAAGTGAATGAATGAATTTTTCTTTTGTTAAAATTTTGAAAGTGAGCAGATGCAATGGCTGCGCAACGTACCAATGGGGAGAAAGATTCACTGAGGAGAACGAAAAGTAGGAAGGATAGAACCAGGACTTCGAGGAATAAAACGAGGGCTTCGGTAAACAAAACAAAGGCTTCGGTGAACAAAACGAAGGCTTCGGTGAACAAAACGAAGGCTTCGTTGAATGCAACTCGTGGCAAAAGAAAGAAGAAAAGTGCTAGCCAGACTTCACGTAGAATCGTAGCTCCTGGAACGCCGGGTGGAGCGCCGGGTGGAGCGCCGGGTGGAGCGCCGAGTGGAGCGCCGGGTGGATCGCCGGGTGGAGCGCCGAGTGGAGCGCCGGGTGAAGTGCCGGGAACCTCGGGGATATCGGGAACCCTTGCCGGAGCGAAAACAAGTTCAAACGCAGATTCAGGTTCAAATTCAAATTCAAATTCAAATTCAAATTCAAATTCAAATTCAAACGGCGATAGTGCCAGTGGAACTGGTAATACTGGTAGTAACAGTGCTGCGAATACCGGGGCTTCTACTAATGCATCAAACAACACTAGTTCCAGTGGTAAAAGCGCTAACGATGACAATCAAAATAATAATGTGCAAGCCCAGCTGTCGCAACAAAAAGCTGCAAAGAATGACCAAGAGCATCAAAAATGGATCGTCATGCTGCTAGTTGTCATACTCATCGTCGTGTTCATCATAGTAATGAACAATCAGTCAACTGTAGATCTTGACGGAAACGAAGTAGTTAAAGTTGACTTTGACTCGCTCACTGAATCAGAGAAAGCAGCAATTTACGAGAAGGAAATGCAAGAACTTTCATGGTTCATGCAACCCCGGAGCACAATTGCAGGTAAGTTTGCTACTAGAGAGCATAGCTAGCTAGTGCATAGCTAGTGCATAGATATGAGATTATGCTAACCTCTTTCCTATCGTTCTTGCTGTTGTTGATGTAAGACTGGTTCACATGGGTACTCGCGATTCTCGCTTCATGCATGGTCTACTACGAAACGAGCAAAACAGGCACTGGTGGTTCTGCCAAAGAAATCATGGATAATGTTAAGAATGCAACTCGTAAGGCTTCAGGCCATCTCCCCAAATTACATTAGCATTTGATTGAGTTACCGACTATGGAGTGTTGTGAGCTACTATTTTGACTAAATTCTATCAAGTCGATAACACTGTCGCTTTCGTTGCTTTAGCATCACATGAGCATGCCCGCGCATGTGAACATGCTCTGACAGGGTACGTTTTCGTGCAAGAACTCAGGCTGCACTGCAAGAACCCTGCCTCAGCAATCCTCAGCAAGACCAAGAAGGAGGTTAGAGGAATGCATCTACTAGTGACTTAACTTACTGAGGAAAGTATGTATGACTCATTACTCATTACTCTCTTCTCAATCAAGGGAATGTGTTGATGATAGATGCGAGCCGCAGCTTTTCAAGATGCAAGCAGACCCCAAACTCTGAACTTGACCTGAGACGCTAATACGCTAATACGCACTTCGAACATCTGACATCAACCATGCCTGTTAAAAAGGTCGACTGGAGACGCATCAACCCTTCAGTGGACCTCGTCTTCGATGCCACACCGAAACGGAACAGTAACCAGAGTTACGGGCTCAACTTCAAGGTCCGTTGCCCGGACACCGGTGAATTGGTACCGATGTACATCATTGCGCCTCGCATGTTCCTCCCATTCGGCCTCAGCGACAAAAACATGCAAGAGGGGTCTTCCAGGCGATACTCGATCAACGCGAAACCGAACTTTGCCGAAGTGAAAGTTGACAAGGAAACCGGTGAAATAGACGGTCCAGAGGAAATGAAGGCCTTCTACGAGTTCATCTGCAAAATCGACGAGACTGTGCTGCGCGCAACCAAGTTGAACAAGGAATCTTACTTCACCAACGAAAAGGCCAAGAAGGACGATGTCATCGAGTCGCGGTTCACTTCGCTGGTCCAAAAGGCTGGCATTGAGAAGGGGTACTCACCGCTGCTGAAACTCAAGATTCATCAAGGAGGTGAGAACTGCACGCGACTGTTCGATGCCGACAAGACGCTCGTGAACACCGAGCTCGAGGACGGGTCTTACCGAGGCTACCACATTCGCCCGCTGATTCTCATTTCGAAAATGTGGTTTTCCTCCGCCGGGTTTGGCGTATCCGCCCAAGTCAAACAGGCGATTCTTGAAGACCTCAATGCGAATTGGGACGAGTGCCAGATCACCGAGGAGCCTGCGTCCAAGGATGTTGGCGACACCTGTGAGATCAGCTCAGCCAATGACGAAGGTGAGACTGTGAGAACTCGTCCACGGTCGAAGTGCGTTCAGGACGGGAGGGATGACAATGCTGACGATGCCAGTGCTGGTGCTGGTGCCGACGGCGATGCGACTGGAAAGCCTGTCAAGCGCTCGCGATCCCGCAAGTATTCAGCGTGAATAGCGGCTGTCAGCCATCCCTTCCAGATCCCACTCTTTTTTTTTTTCGGCTCATCTAACCAGGTTACAAACAAATTTGATTTCTTCTCCCATAAAACTCTTCACAAAGCGATGGAGCCGAGGACTGAAAAGTGGCTTCTCGCAGTTGTTTTTATCGTGACTGTATCGACTGTGATCTTCCTGTCCGCACGCGCCGTCCGTGAAGAAAAGACACAACGAGTTCAAGGAGCAGCACGTGTGCGATTCGAGGACGGCGGAGATAGAGTTGTTTTCTTTGATCGCAACTCCCCCGTGTCCGAACTACTTGGAGTGAAGAATCTAGAGAGTCCTACCGACACAGGGGCTGTCGACACGGGGGCTGACGCAGAAACAGTTCGAGTCAAAGTCGACATGAGCAATCTGCAGCTTGAAAAGCTCCGCAAGAGAATCTCTATGCTGACGAAGGAGATTTCAAAGAAGCGTACGAAAACCGCGGAGTTGTGGAACGAAGAGTCCCCCTTCTTCGAAGGGGACTTGGAGCAAAACTTCATGGAGATGGAGGAGCGCGACGCGAGTCACGAGAGCAACCGAGAAGCTATCACTGCGCTCAAGAAAGAGCTGGACGTGAACACCATCCTTTACCAGTCGGAGCTGGCATACAATCGCTCTCTACGAGAAGAACACTTGGGGTTTTCAATCGAGAACGAAGAAGCTTGATAGTATTTGTTTTTTTCTCTAGTTTCGGAACTGTGATGGGCACTTTCAAGACTTTACAATGCAACGTCAGACCATGGGTAATAATTCAAATTCAAATCCAAAATCAAATCGAGGAACGGTCTACGTGTTGATGTTCCTCCTCATTGTTTCGTGGGTATGTTCCCTCATATACCATTTTTCTAGAGATGACAAAGGTTTGGTTAATGCCTTCACATACTCGCCAGAGGTTGGCTTGGGCTCGAACTGGGGTGACGGAAGTGAAAGCGGTGTGTCGACGATGACTATAGCTCGCTATGCCTTAATAGCCTTTGGATTTTTGATAGAAATTCTGTTCATTTACTTCGTATACTTGAAGATTAGAGAATTGCGGCGACAACGAAAAGCAAAGCCACTCGAGGAAACAAAGCCACCCGAGGAAGCAAAGCCATCCAATGAAGTAATTGCTGCACGAGGCATGTCAAAATTAGGCTCTGAACGATTGAATCCGGGGGAAATATTCTATTTGTTTATGTACCGAGATGAATTTATAACCAATGAGGACGTGTACAATTTGGTATGTAAGTTTGCACAACAAATTATTTGCGAGGGTGCATCTTGAAACATTTTGACACTTTCACACCATGGGTTTTGCTAACGACAATTCATTTACTATGGTACCAGTCAGGTAAGTTTTTATTCGGTTGTTATATGTGTAGTTGCATCGAGTACCGCTGGACATAGTGAGCAAATTCCTTTTGGCATCATCCTGAAAGGCTATCGTTCGAGCTATCGTACATTATGAGATTTTGTTCTATAGACGTACCATATGTAAACGCACGAACTCTTGAAAGTCGTTTTTGAGTGGCAACTTGGCGTGATAGTCGTTGGGCCTACCGAACCATGACATTCGGGCGTTACCTTTGCCTTCATATTTCTTCGATGACCAGATGGTCCTGCTCGTCTGGAACCCATTGTACTTGGGGTCCGCTGAGCGATTCTCTCATCACGCGCCTTTGGCGCAACTGCCCGGTGGGCCGCTCGTTTCAAAAGGACGAGATGCACTATACACGATGTTAGGAAGTGTTTCATTTGCTAACTATTGTGTGTTTGAATACACCAGAGAAGACCCAATTCTGTTCCCAGAGGGTGGGTACAAGGACATGGAAAAATGGCCAGATGTCATTTCGCTTAAAACTCGTACATGTTATCCAAAATTTGAATCGCTGGCGGATCACTTGGAACAAAACTACGAAAAACTTTTCGATGAGGAAGTTCTTCAAGAAACACTTAAGAAAGACACTTAAAATACGAACTTAACGTTGTCCACCAGTCTGAAGACCGATGCCAGGGCCCCGTTAGAAGCGAGGGAGTTACTCATGTGGATGACAAGATCACTTTTGCGATGCGCTAAACCTGATAAATGAAGAGAAGTTAGTACAGTACAGTGTGGGCCAGACGAACATGTGTTGATCGACTTACCAGCATTGACAGAGATAACATGGTCAAGTAAATTCCCGAGTCCCCTATCCGTGAAGAAATTGTGAGAGAGTCTCAGGAGACGTAGCCGCGGCAGTGAGCGGGAATTGGCAAGGAACTTTGCGATAGCATGCATGTCATCGTCGATCAAGCCGCATTCGTTCAAGTTGAGTTCCTCGAGCGTTCCTATGGTCACAATCGTCTGGAGGAATAGTGCGAGAGTGGAGAAGTCTCTACAGCGGTCCAGACCAATGTACCTGAGAGAGATGTGACTTTTGAGGACCCAATGAAGATGAGTGTCGTCGTACGGAATCTCGCAGTTCTCCAAATCCAGATGCTCGAGGACCGGCAAGTGTAAGATAATTCGACGAACCCATCCAGTCCTGGCCGGGTGTGACAAGTCCAAGTCCACAATCTTGAGGACACGCAGACCATGCAGGGTTGAAACGCCTTTCACAATGTTTTGCGCGATTAGGTCGTGATGTTCACGGACCTCCCCGAGCCTTGGTTCGTAGAGCTCGAATGTTGTAAGCTTGGAGCTGCATGACGCGAGTGCCTTTGCGATGAGCCGGGCCCCGCCAGGGCAACAAACAGGCAAACATGCGAGCTTGACGCGTTTGAGGCATTTGAGCTCTCGGAGCAGAACTGATACGCCCAGTACTATCTCGTCATGAGCGGCAGTGTCTAGATCAGTTCCCTCAGAGAGCGATGAAATGATAGAGTGCACGTCTGACGAATGATTTACGTCTGTGTTCATGGCAGTACAGTGTATCCCGCAGTCCCGGTACGGTTTCCGACGGGAACCTTGACCAATGGTGGAGACACACTCGGTGAGAACATTGAATGTAATGTCGAGGTCAGTGATTCGCATGCACAGAGCGGTGACGGACTTGCAGAAAGTAAGGAAGGTCCCCTTTCGGAAGAAGCATGAGTCGATAACCAGGGTTTCGATCATCGCAGTGTCCTTGTTCTTGAATTGTTCAATGAGCTTGATATTTCTGGTCTCCTCCTCGACCGTATTCCAGTACTTGAGGCTCACAGCGTTAGCGTCGCCAACATTGCCATTGCCATTGCCATTGCCATTGCCATTGCCGAGGGCATCTTCTCCACAAGAAGAGATACTCGACACCGACTGGAAAAGCTTCTTCCGAGCGGTGCCAAACTTTCGCTCCTGATATCTCTTCCGTTTGGCAGTGATGTCCGAGACCGACGAAGCCGAGACCGACGAAGACGTTGATTCCACAATAACAGTCTCTTGCACAACGGACTCCGGCGTCAAGTGAGACAAGTCCATCTTTCGTTCAATTGCTTAGTTGCTCAGTTGTACAGTTGTTCACTTTTTCAGCTGTTCAATCGTTAAATCGCAGCAGCAAACGCAGTAGGTCGGTAGTTTTGGGTTTTGGGCTTGCCATGCGCGTATAGCTGACCATCCTTGCCGTTTCCATCTTTGTGTACTTTCATGCACACTTTCAAGCTCCTTCGCCTTTCCATTTACTTGCAATTTGGCAAGCCTTATGCACTGTCTACCATATATTCTAAAAAGCATGGGTTAGGGGATGATACCGGATATCGTAGGCTTGTAAATCAAGTGCAATTTCGGATTTGAGAGTTTCACTTGGTGCAATTTTTTGCATCACTGCACGCACGTCTTAATCCGTTCGTTCGATACATATATGCAAAAGGAATCGCAAAGTTGCGTCAAAGTGCCAAATAGCAGATGGCGGATAGCAGATAGCAGATATCCGCATCCGTAGTACCGGGGAACTGGGACACTGTCAGTCAAATGGACATACAGACCCCGAACAAGCGCGGAAGTAGAGTTGGAGCGAGAGTGCAAAAAAGCCAAGCGGAAAGCAAAGCTGAAGGCGAAGCGAAAAGAAAACCAAGCGGGAAGCAAGCCAAGTAAGGAGTCAAAGAAGGAAACAACATGTCGCTCTTCTATGTTACCGACATCCAGGTAGTCCAGTCACGGGGATCGCATAAAGCCTCCACTGACGAAACCAGGCGCCGGGTCTCGCGTGGTGATCGCCCAGATCTCCTGCTGTATGCAATCGACTGTAGCCAACGTTCCGTGTGTCTCGTCGTCAGCGAGGTTTTCGAGAGTGTGTCGGTCGAGTGGCATGCACGAGATGGCGCCGCGGAAGATGCGTTGCGAGTAAACCTGGTGCAAGGAATCGAAGACGCGATCTTGAAGGCTTGTAGTGCGAGCTTGGATTCGGGAGGTGTGCACATCAGGGTTCAAAAGACGGCCCTCGAAGCAGGGAAGAATGTTTTTGGATTCCGAGCCTCGAAGCAGACCTTCTTGACCATCTGGTTCAAGCCGGTGCACAGGGCAACCGTGATCGCCTATCTGAATGCGAAAGGTCACGTGGTCTACAATGGCGAGATTCAGTTCGTGCAAAAGTACATGGCCGAACGCTCCATCGTGGGGTGCGGTGCAATCCGAGTGAACCTGGCTCAAGAGATCACAAACCCCTATGAGAGGTACTCGACTTGCGCGGAGGAATACGCAGTTCGTGATTGCGATATCAAGTCAGAGCCAGACGCAATGCCGCTTATGCCACGCACGATGTACTTTGATATTGAGACCTCCAACCTTGACCCAGCCGAGTCGGGAGCGTGCGTCCTGCAAATCTCCATGTACTTCACCAATGTGTACGGAACAATGAGCTCAATGAGCTCTGCGTCGTCTGCACTAGTCGCAGGTCAAACCACAGATCGCCCGAGAGCGCGGAAAGTTGTTCTCTGCCTGGACACCACGCCGCACTGGGACGAAGTCGACGTCGGATCAGCCGAGCGGCTCGTGCTGGAGGACAAGGTGAAGAACGGCGCGAACAGTGACGACTTCGAGGACGTTGGGAAGTACGTCACTGGCAAGGAACGCAAGCTCGCATCCAAGGCCGATGAGGAGGAGTGGGAGCGCGGCGAGCCAGCAGTAGTGGAGAGCTTTGCGACCGAGAGAGACCTACTCGCGCGGTTCCACTGTCTGGTCATGGAGGAGGACCCGCAAGTCATATCCGGGTACAACATTGCAAGGTTCGACTTTCCTTACATCCTCAAGCGCATGGAGCTCAGTGACTACAGAGAAGGGCTGCGCATGTCCAGCCGCGTAGGGGTGCCAGTGACGTGTGAAACAAAGACGGGGGGATCCAAGCAACAAGGCGCCAAAGAAACTACCGTGATCCGCATCCCGGGCCGCGTGGTGTTCGACCAGTACGACTTCATCTCGGCAAAGTACAAGCTCAATTCGTACAAGCTCGGGGATGTTGCAAGGTACTACGTCGGGTCCGCAAAGATGGATATGAGCTACAAGCTGATCCCCGAGCTGCAGCGCAGCCCCTGCGGGAGGGCATATCTGGCCAAGTATTGCATGCGCGACACTATGCTGTGCCACTGGCTGAACGTCAAACTGTGCCTCCTCATCAATCTGACGGAGATGGCCAAGCTGATCGGATGTCTGATGAACGATCTTCTCTTCCGCGGGGAAATGTATCGGCTCACTCGTAAACTGCTGGAGTACTGTTGGATCCGTGTGGAGGAGCACGGCAAATTCTTCATCCCGGAAAAGAAGAGCATGGAGTCGTTCGGAGTCCCCGGTTACGAAGGCGGGCTTGTCATGGAGCCGTCGCATGGCTACCACGACTCCCCAGTATGCTGCCTCGACTACGCAAGTCTCTACCCTTCTGTGATGATCACCAAGAACATCTCCTTTGACACCCACGTCCCCGACCCGTCGCAGATGATGACCGGCGGCGCGCTACGCCTAGAAGACATCGAGAAGATGGACTCTGGGGACTCGTTCGTGAAGAGCTCCGTTCACATTGGAATCATCCCGCGGATTGAGCAGGAGCTGCTTGCCGCGCGGCGACACACGAAGAAGCTGATGAAGACAGAGCCTGACCCGTTCATGAAGTCCGTCCTGGACGCCAAACAACTGGCCCAGAAGATCATCTGCAACGCCATGTACGGATTCTGCGGTAGCAAGTTTAGCCCCGTGCCGAACTTCGCGCTGGCAAGGAGCATCACCGCCATGGGTCGCGGGTACCTTCACCAGGCCAGCAATTTCTTGAAGGAGCGCTTCTTCGAGATCAACCCAGACTTTAAAGTGGACCCTGTCACGGGCCAGGAAGCTGAGCTCAAGATCGTCTACGGAGACTCAGTGGTTGGGGAGACGCCGCTCCTGGTGAGAATCGACCAGAGGGTGATCGTGACCTGCACCATCTCGACTCTGGTGCGAACGATCGGCGCGTTTCGGAAGGGCAGTGCTCGGCCTTTGAAGTGGGAGCAGGTGAGTGACCGTGATGTGAAGCGCCGGGAAAGCAGGTTGAAGCTTGTTGGCAAGATGGCAAGGCTGAAGTTTCTGCGCTCGAAAACTCTTCCGTCCAACTGGAAGATCTTCACCCCCAAGTTTAAGGAGCAATGCAAGCAGAATGGTTACCTCAGTAGCTTAAACTCTAGTCGATCCGGTTCCCTACACAGTGGAAGCGTAAAATCCGATGAGAGTTCTGCTTGTTCGTCAATAGATAGTCTTTCATACTCCCGCTGCGGGGA
>BLSF01000157.1:0-20697 GCA_012862575.1 Parietichytrium sp. I65-24A | reverse complement strand
GCAAGCGCGAGTTTGCAAAGGTGAACAACCGAGAGTAGTGAAGCGAGTGACTGTTCAATGG
The DNA here is from genome assembly GCA_012862575.1 of Parietichytrium sp. I65-24A. Classification (NCBI taxonomy): domain Eukaryota; class Bigyra; order Thraustochytrida; family Thraustochytriidae; genus Parietichytrium; species Parietichytrium sp. I65-24A. Next base: position 20,636 of record BLSF01000157.1, on the reverse strand, counting down.
CCGCATGGAAACTTCGTCGGTACCGTTCTCAAAGGCTCCTGTCAATGGATCATCATCATCATCATCCATCGCAACGGTCTGATCATCGTCGTCGTGGTCTTCGTGGTCTTCTTTGCACAGACCCATCATGCGCTGGTACGCACTACACCGCTTTAGCCAATCTTTCATCTTCATGATTCGGCGATGGAACTCATACGTCTCGATGTACTGCTTCCATTCCTTTGCTTTATTCGACCCCAATTTCCGTTGGATCTTTTTGCAATAACTTGCATTGTCCTGGAAAAAACTGTCGACACCAGCATCTACGTCCAGCCTACCATCATAAATGTACAGGATGAACCGAATCCCGATCACATTGATCAAGTAAGGGGTGGTGTCCGTTTCGGGATTGTACGTTGCGGGCATTAGGTATTCCATGTAGATGCGAATACGAGGGTTCTGGGTTCCAGCGTCCAGTAACTTATCCTTACGGTAATCCGTATAGAACAGCTTAGTGGACATCTGTGCAAACGAGAGTAGGATGTCACGGTAATAGTTGGCCTCCTGGGTGGTGAAAAATTCATTCAACGTGCAAGCAGATGACCGCAGTACATGTTTCGGCACCGTGAAAGCGATGATGGTTGGGGATTCATCCGTCAGTTCCATATCATCAACACTGACCTGATTCGTCAGGAACGGAGCTGACTTTGGGTGATCACTTGGTCGGAGCGGCAACAAGAGTGGTGGCGGAGATTCGTCGTTGCTGTTGTTGTTGTCCATCGTCCTTGTGACTGTGTCGCGTTGGTTGTTTGAGTTTTGGTTCTGTCGTCATAAAAGAGTGAGCTCTTTAAAAAAAGTCAAAGAATTCCTCTGCCGATATATCTATACCAGAACCACACAGAGTATTAGCTTGAGAGGCTAATATAGTATTTGTTACCCAAAAATGATTAGCACATTGGCCGCGCTGGTACGGCGATTCGTTTCGTTCGTTTCTTCATTCAAGCTGCTGCGCGGCGGCGGCAGAAATGTTGACAAATTCGGCAAACAAAAGTACACGGTTTATTGTTTTCAAAACTCAGAACGGTATTCTCCGCGCCAGTTTACATTGACAGATGTCTGTCTGCATAGTATTTTAGAAAATCAAAAGAACAATGAGCAACTCCGCGCCATGATTGTCGAGTTGCTTCCCGTTCAAGTCTCTCTCTATTTACAGAGAAAACGTGCGACGCGGATCATTCGAACATTTATGCGCTGGTGTTTTCTCCATCGGAAGTCAGCCTATGTAAAACGTCGACTCAGACATGAAATCGTTAGCGGAAAGTTCAACGAGCGGAAAGTATATATATTCAAAGACTTTGCTTACAATTGAAGAAGAGATGACTGAAAAGCGATTGATGAACAAGAATAACAACAATAAAATTTATGTGAGAGTGTTTCATACAAGCCGCCACCCACCTCATGTGACGGTGTTTTCCAATTTCAATGTCTTTGACACTTTGCTCGTGGGGCATTTTATGTATCAATTGAGAACTTTAAAAAAGTCTGAAGCCACGGAAGCGCTCTATCTAATGCTGGAGTACCTAGACAAGACCACGGGCGAAAAACGATACATCATCCCAACTGGGACAGCCAAGCTTAAAGATGTCTTTGAAGAGCACAAACGAGACGATGTAGTCCCGAATCAGCAGGTGCTTGTTTTCCATCTCAGGTTTGAAAACACCTTCGGTTAAATTTAACAAAAATGATCAAAATGCCAAGTCGATTTCTTCGCTTCCTTTTCAGTGTTGCCACAGGACAGTTCTCTTGGTATGAGACGTTTGGGTTTGGTGGGGAGAAAGAGAGACTTTGTTACAGCGTCTTTTCGTTTCAAGATGCACCGCGATACGCGCCACCGCCGCCTCACTCTTCCTCATTGATGAACATTTGCATTCATCAAGCACTTGAAGACCCTTCCATGAAACAGTTTATTGCCGAATTTTTACCTCAACAACTTTCTGAATATCTTCGCATCAAGTTCGCGTCAAGAATCATACGAAACTTTATGCGATGGTGTTATGTCAACAGAAATCTAACCATGTATTATGTCTTGCGCCAAAGAAATATTATCATCGTCAATGGTAAAATAAATAATCTACAAATTATTTGCTACAATTAGAAAAAATAAACAAACTCGTTGATCAACTGGATAATGTCAACATTGAGTCGTTTCTCCATGAGCAAAGCTCGGTTTGTACCGAAAGGACTCTTCTTTTCCCACTCAAAGTACGGCTTCCATTTTCGTGTTTGATGAGGGATTGCGATATATCTCTTGATCACTGTCACACTGAAAATCAAATCGTACATTTCACGTGACAATAATACGTCCAACATACCGGGGACTTGCTTGCTCATGTATTCTAAAGAACCTGGAATGTTGCGAAAGATAAATTCAAGCACCTTGCGATCCGGGTTATGCAGAGCTGCCGAAAGATCCTGCAAGTTTTCCCCACTACATCCACGCAAAAGAGTTTCGATAAATGACAACTCTCGGACTTTCATTACATACGACATCGCTAACGAGTCCTTTTCAATGATACGATCGACTGCATACAACTTGAGAATTTNTCGACTGCATACAACTTGAGAATCTCTGGGGTTGCAAATTGCACGAGAATATTTCCTAAAAGAGATGAGTTGATTTCATCATTCATCAGCGGACCAGAACAATGATACAACAAAAGTTGCATGCATTCTTTGCGGTCTTCCATCGTTGAAGAAGAAGAAGTTAGTATCAACCCATAGTTTAGACGAGCTCGCACCCTTTCATACATTTTTGTCTCAAACAAGTACGCCAGAATCCCTTGATCATCATGTTTCCATGCTTCTAGGATGTATCGGGTAAACAGTGGCGGATGACAAGCAAGTAAATGTTGAACTTTGTCATGGCACGAGACAAGGCATTGCACAAGCACATGATAACGAGTGTACGGACTCAGAAACACATTTGCCAATCGAGAAATGGCAACTTGTTCTTCGTTGTCGTTGAGAATGTCATCCAAGTGCAACAGTTCCATGGCTCGGTTGTAGTGCACATCGTCGCCATAGGTAAACGCAAGGTGAAGCACAAAAGACATGTGCAGACTGTAATCAAGCTGGTTTGTACGCACACATTCGAGAAATGCTTCAAGCAGCGGTCGAACAATCTCAGCGTCGCAAGGTTTTTGGTATTCCTCCGTGTATTCAAACATGTCCATGATGTACGAACCAAGAAAACAAACCACGTTCATCATCCCGTTATGGTCGATTTCCGGTACGGTGGATTTACTTTGAAGATGTCCCCAAAGCAAACTTCTCATCATCATGTGATCCATTAGACCCTTGAATCCGAGCACCGTGGAACCATGTCCTTCGACGATCAAACGTAGTTCCACGGCTGCTCGAAAATATGCAAGTTCATTGATGCATCGCTTAAACGCTAGTGATGGCCATTTGTTGCAGGTCACGACGCTTTCTAACACCTCGGTCTGCCATTCGATCCAATTATTCCTCAGAAGAAATGATTGAATTTTCTTCCTCCCCCCATTTTGTGAAGACTTGAGAAGATGTTCACAGACGGTGTTGACTGGAATTGAAAACGTATGGCCACTGACAGATGCGAATATTTCATCGAGATATTGATCTCCCTGTGAAGAAGACAACAAAACACTGCAAAGTGCGGTAATGTTTTGTTGATTTGTCTTGTCCAAATGTTGAAGAATCTTGATCACCAGACTCTTTTTGGCATGATCGTCACCACCTCCTCCGCCACAGCCATCGTCACGGATCAGCTGTCGCAAGAATGGCTCCCATTTCGCGTATGGAAAAAACTTGAAAGTTGGGTCTTTCAAAATCCACTCGTCTAGTAAAATTCCTACTGCAATGTCATAGTACTTGTGTTCAATGGACATTTGCAAAGCCAGTTCTTTGCACTTTTTGTGCCCACCAGCGACGCCAAGTTCTTGAACGAGACAGTGCGCTGCTTTGTAATTCCCCTGAGCGATCGCATACTGAACAGGAAAGCAGCAGAGCATCGATTTGTGCTGGTTGTGATTGCTGTTGACATCGTGGAGCAGAATGCAATTCTCCAACGACCGAACATGCTTTCGCGAAGCATCGATCGCCCTTTTCCACACGTCCATCATGTTTGGTGTCTGCTCTGCTCTGCTCTGCTCTGCTCTGCATTGAACCACTGCTGTTTCTCCACACTTTCAACCCCCCTTCCTCCTGTCCGTTGCAGAAGAAAGGTCAAAGCACCTGGAAAAAAAATCCTTGCTTTCCAGCGAGTGACGGTTGGGATACTTATAGTAAACGTTATCTAGTCTGTATGACTCAATATGTAACTAAAACGCTAACATCCAATAGAGTGTCCGATGAGCCTCAGCTCTCGAAGGGAGAAACACAGCAGACACCGAATGAGAGAAGACAGGCAGAACAAGCCACCATGATCATGTCGTACCATTCCGCGCCCGCGCCAAACCCATACTTCTTCGCGAATGAGGCCGTGAGACAAGCAGGTGAGGTACAATTACCGCCTAGTCTTGCGAAATCCAAACGTTTCAAACGAAAGCCGCCTGCTGATGAGCAGCAGCAGCAACAACAACAACAACAACCAAAGAAGAAGAAAGTTAAGGTGACGATGATGCAGAAAGACAATAAAAGCCTCAACAAGTACCAACTTGATGCGGCGATCCGTAAACTTCTCGCCGAACCCAATGGCGAGAATGAGCCTGCAAATCAGCTCAACCAAAAATGCGACGACGAAGAATATATCGAACCAACTGAAAGTTACAACACGATGTTCGGACTTTCGGATGAGTTCCTCTTGTACACATGGTGCCGAATGCAGCCGGAGACACATGAACAGTGGATGATGTTCATTCGCGCGACACATCACCCGCATATTATTCCCGCACTTCAGGATGCACGGAGGTTGTACATAAAACTCATTCAGAAACACCCAGCGTTGCGTCTGCAATTCCCAACCTTTCCATTCATAAGAGAAGCATTTCCAACATCTCTTACCTTATTAACCGGCACAAATGCCGGAGAAAGGTTGCTGACACTGTGGCAACAATACAAGCCAGTCAATTGGTTGATGTGGACAAAGATGGTCATCTCAACGAGAATGGATATTACTGTAGCAAGTGCGATCAAGTTCGTTCATGATACACCCGGAGTGGGACAACGTTGTTTCCCTTTAGATTGGGGAGTTGAGTATGAAGTGAAGGCTAAAACGATGCTACCGAGACAATTCCAGTTGCACTTGATGCGCGCTTATGAGCATTTCAATACCGAGGAAGCATCTTTTTTTTGCACACATTGCCTTAGTGAATCAACAAAAAGTGAAAATATGGTGCTTCCATATTGCGGGCATTTCATTTGCAACGACTGCCAAGCTCAGCACAAGTTTTCCAATTGTTCGCATTGCTCCATGAAGGTATGGTTTGAGCCACTTTTTTATTTCACAGTTGTTGACAAAAAAAAGTAAATCAAAAAATCATTTTTTCTTTCTTTTATTCATTCGAAGATAAAGATCCATGCTCAACACCACCAGGAGAACAAGTAGGTATCGAAGTGGACACATTTGTATTGTTGTTGTTTTTTTTTCTTTTTCATTCTTATTTATCTCTAGTACAATTTCGACATGAGCGGGAAATCGAGGTACACCTGGATCGGGATCGAGGCCACACCGCGGCTGTATAAAAAGCTCGTGTCACGTGAGACGCTGTACTTGTCACGCATTTCATACGTGTTGTCGGCGGCAAAGGAAATGTACTCCGCTGCACGACCAACGCGCCAATAGGTCCCGCATTCCTCTTCGTTCTGGTCGTTACGGTAGACGAGATCTTTGAAATCGGGCGTGTTGCGGTTGTTGTGGAAAGGGATGATTTGCCAGATCAGTTTCCCCGCGATACCGTCCACACCGCTCCCCGTGTTGCGCAGCGATGCGTTGATTTGCGTCTGGTAATTGTGCGTGCGGTCGGTTGGGATGCGGATTTTCTTCAAGAGGAAATACAAGGTGTTGAACGGCTGTATAATGTTGCCGTCATAACTCCAATAATCTTGCATTTGCACCGATCCACGCACCGATAAAGTCATCTGGCGCGTAGGCTGTGATTGGTAGATGATCCCCGCCGTGTGATCCGTCACTTTCATGACCCCGAAAGGACGGAAATTGTCCATGATGTACTCTTTGGTGATCCGATCATCACGCAAGTTGGCGCGCGATCTATCATCGAGCAAACTCAAATTACGTGCCATGTCACGCGCATTGTGGTATTCTTCCGCGGTATCAAACAAGCTGGGATCCTCTAAACGCTGCATGTCATCCATCGCTGGATTAATGCCACGATTTGGGCCATGTAAAAACTCTTTTGCCTGGGCATTTGCCAAAAACAAGTTGACCTGCTGCAGACTGAGAAGCCGGCAATCGTTGTTGCGCAAATCATAAAAGGCATAGTTCATATTATTGAGATAATCTTCATCGCGCACTTTACTATTGATGCTGACATTGATCGTGCCATTCGCCTGAAACTCCCCGACGGTCTCAAACTCGTTCTTTGCCGAGATGGAAGGGATGTACTCTGAGGTCAAGTACGGCCGAACACCACCAGGACGCAAATCACCACGAAGGGTCTCCCAAGTCTTGGCAGAATTGAGCGAGGAGGAGAGGTTTGGGGAAACATTCTCTGGATAACGTGACATTTGAAGTTGCTTTTGCTTTTGCTTTTGAATTTTAGAGATACGATTGTTCATGTATATGGTTTTAGCGAATACGAAGTTTGCCGCACATCTCGCAGCGTTGTTGACGACTACCGCCGGTTCTCAATCTTTTTGATTCTCGTCCGGATTGTTCGTTCTTCTCACCACCAAATTGATCTTCCAGAAAGGCCAGGTATACTTCGTAGTAGTCATCAAACTCAAAATCAGCATTATTTTTAGCTTTCTTTAGGAAATGATATGTCATCATCTCTCGGTATCTCGTTACGTCGGCATTGGTGATGATATAAGATTCGTCGATTCCAGCTCTGCTGACAATACGACGAATGATCTGTTTCATGAAAAGTGGTGCCAGGACTTCGTCCTTCGACAAAAAATCTTTTTCTTCTACGATGGAAAAAAGGGAGTTTACTTCTGCATCAAATAATTTGCCAATTTCATCAGAGTAATCGAATGGCTTTATTCCAGTCTTTGTTCCCTCTTCGAATTCAAAAGGAGGAAGGTTATATATTCTCGTAGTACGGTGTGATTCATTATCAATCCATTCGCGATAGCGTTTAGCATCTTTATTACTGATATAATACGTTTCTGGGATGATTTCTGTCTTATATAGTTCCGTCATCTTCAGCCTGACAATTTTCTTGATCAACATTTTGACAGATGACAATAAAGTTTCTTCTTCGTACTCGTCCTGGTTTTCCTTCCAAAATGCTTCTTCGCCTCTATATCTTTCATATTCTGCGTCAAGGACTTTTTTCAACAGTATTTGGAATTCTTCACGATAAACAAAGCGCTTCAGGAACTTGACCGTGACAGGTTTAAGTTCGATAAGTGGTGTCATCGTAGATTCTTTTTTTTCTTCTAGAAACAAATTCTTTCAGTAGCATATATCAGCCGCCTGAGCGAATGAATGAAACCACCGTTGGAATCACCCATATCTCAAAATAGAAACCGATGATTCCATCGGTGGTTTCATCACCATCAACGACACCTGTCCGTTTCTCTCTCTCCAAAACCCTAACCCTACTCCAACGGCTTTTTTCATCTGTTGCTCCCCCACCCCATCCGAGACCGACACCAGACCCGGAAATGCGTCCACCCGCTGACCATCACGACGACGACGAACATCTTCTCAACGACAATCTCGTGCTTCATCTTTTTGCTTGTCTGACGTTGGTTTCATTGAGTGCGTCCGTTGTGATTGTCTTGTTGATTCCATGATGAGAAAGAAGAAGTAATTGCTGTTGAAGATGACAGTAGTAGCGATGAAGAACTTGCTGAGAAAGACAACGGCAACGGCAATCTGATTTTATTTTGCGTTTTACTGTTCGGTGGAGCGTTATTTGTAGGTTTTATAATTTCTTTCTTCTTTGAATAAAGATTCAACCGTCACATTGCAATCGAGCCGCAACAGCAGTTCCCAAACTAGACAGATGTCGACGAAAGAAAAAGCAGCCGCAAGACCTATTGGTCCACTCGTTGAAGAAGAACACTATACCATCTTCAAGGAACATCCATTCATCCAAGCCATGGCGATTCTGGCGCTTTTCTCGGGTTGTGCCATTGTACCGTTTCTATTCGCCCGTCTGAAAATGGAAAGGCATTGAATTGCAACAACAGCAGCAGCAGACCCTCAACTAGAAAGATGCCGGTGAATACACTTGAAGAACAACTACTTTTCGAAAAAGAAGAAGAAGAAGAGATATACATCACGATTTTAAGCGAGTTTTGGTTCATCCAAGTTGCGTCCATATTGGCACTTTTCGCTGGTTTTGTATTTGCTGTCATTCTTGTTCTCGCTCAGCATGACGATTGAAAGTCAACGCTTACCGGACATCAGCGTCATCGAATTTGTTCGTTATGGGCGGTTTCTAAGCTAAAGGACTGCTGTCGGCAACCAGACCCCGAATGACAAACGGAGGAAACTCTATCCATAAAATGACAGATGATGTAGTAGAACATGAAGAAGTTGATTATCATCAACTCCCAATTTACGTGCTCGTACATCTCGCAGTACTGGCATGGATCATATTTCTCGTCATGTCTACACGCGTGTATTTCATGAGCGTGTTTTGATCGTGATAGAAGAATGATATGAGATAAATAGATAGATAGATAGATTTTTGAAACCACCGTTGGAATCACTCCGTTTTTAAACCCCCCGCCAAAGCCTTGATTCCAATGGTGGTTTCATCCATTGTGAAAAGAAAAAAGAAACCCTAACCCTACCAAATAACTTGAAGGATTTTCATACCAAATTTTTGTTCCGTTTCTTAAAACTATATTTCTATTGAGATTTATTATTCAAGTGCATCAACATCATGGCACTTGTCGTACACGTCCACGTAGGATTGAAACAACTCCTTCATCTGAAGACCATCATCATCGTCATTACCAGAAGAACATTTCGAGGCATGCTTTGCGAGACATTCCTGATACGGTACATAGGCCTCATTCACCTTGTCGTCGCAAGATTCAGAATCAGATTCAATAAACGTGCGCACAAGGTGGTTGAATGCAAATTGACATGGTTCGCATGATCGATACAAAAGATCGCTGTACACGGACAATGGCAAGCCATTGCAGGTATTTGACGATGCGGTCTCTTTACTATTACAACGTCGATTGGTCTGTGCGGCCAATTCCGCGCAAGCAACTAGATGCATCGAATTCGTCATCAGACCATCATTATTGCATTGCCCGCTGGTACTGGTGAGACAATCAGTGATTGCATTGTGGTAAGCGGAGAGTCCATCACAGTAGTCACTGTTGAAAGAAGAATGAGAAGGAGAAGAATTCGTCGAGAAACAATGCCCAAGCACCTCGGACGCGCAAGTGGTGGAGGTGGTGGTGGTGGAGAGGAGGCGGCGGTCACAGACTTCACCTCTATTGCAGCTTGTTGTTCCGCCCATCTTCTTTGGTTTTTGGTGTGATGTTATCATTTTAGAGTTTGACACGTATATATGTTTTTGTGTTAATATAAAAGTTCAGTCAAATTTGGTAGGTTCAAAATTTCATCAGGGACGGTCAAGTTATTGTTGCCTCTCACATCCAAATACACCAATTGCTTCAGATTGGCGAGTTCCTTTGGTACGATGCCTTCGAAATAGTTATACGACACATCAATGTGTTGCAAGTTTGTGAGTTGACTAATGATTGCCGGTAAATTGCCTTCAAATGACTGGTAACACAATTGGAGAAATGTTAGATTTTCCAAAAGTCCAATCTCGTCTGGAATCAATCCGGTGAATCTCCGAGTGTTGACATCTGTGTAACCTTTTAATTCAACAAGAGTTTCCGCCGGTAATAATAACCAATCGATTTTGAGAACGACCATTGACTTGAATAATCCTAATTCCGGTGTCAAAGTCGCATCGTCCATTAAATATCTCACATATACAGTCAAAGGGGGTGAATTATTGTCCACAATCTGAAGTAAACTTTGAGCATCATCTTCTTCACAAGTCACATTCATCCAGATGGGTTTGAATGCCACACATTCTCCCTGTTCGTACATTCCGTTCGGCAGGTATGCACTCGGTTTGTATCGCAATGTACAATTTAAATGATCAAGTATTCCAGCACATTTGGGAATGACAGGTAACAAGTTCCGTGTAATATGATACGCCAAGTGGATTGATGAACCCAGAATCACGGCCCCAAAGATGCATCCAATGCATTTGGAAGCCATCTGATGATACCTAGTATTTATCCCTTCGTTCGAACCCTGCCTTGTCCAAGGGTTAATATACGAGATTCGGCGGCTTTCTTTACGCGTCTTCGCTCGCGCACGTTTGGATCGTCGATAGTAGACATAGTCATTGCAAATAAAGATCAATGAACAAGTCGAGATGAACGACGCAATGTTCAAATATTCATACTCGAATACAACACGATCACCGTATGATATAGCAGAGAGTCCGAGATAACACATATCCGTTAATGTTTCATGAAACAGCATGTTGGTCGCACGCCCCTTTGTGAGCATGTATGGAATCGCGATGCTCTGAAATAGTAAATGAGCGATGAAACAAAAAATGTACTCATGCCTGACACGTTCAAGTATGCCTCCAGATCTCAATGCCATGTACTGTGTCGTCCATTCGATCACTTCCATCACCAGACATTTGACGCCAAAGTATTCTCCTCCTGGTTTGATGTTTATGAACCAAGTCAACATCTTGGCGTCTTTCCGTGTATCATCAAGTCTTGACATCCATGGTATCGTGTCCAACGCCGAATACAATGCATAGTTGCTTGTAATCATAATTATAAAGTTGATCTGACCTGTGTAGAATACAAGCAACATGATCCCAACGTTTGCGATGCAGACAAGTAACATGTTGACATCCCATTCAGACGATTTCACCTGATCTTTCATACAAAAATCAGAGCGACTTGATGTTGCAATGAGCGTATAAAAATACGTCATGCACGTGTACCCTCCAATTCGGGTTGGAATGGACAGCATCGAAACGAATCGAAGATCAAAATACACCCACAACAGCACGATCATAATCAGGAAACAGAAGTTTGGTCGGCCTTTTGGGTAGGTGATCACGCAGTAAATTCGACTCCGTTTACGAACACCATCATCTTTCGGCTGGCGCTTGCACATCCTCCCGACCATGCTGCCTAGAATCGTGATGATCCATGACCCGGCAATGTCCTGCAAGTAAACATAGAGGTATGCAGCAGAAGCAAAGCACAGGAATGCGAGCAATTGGATCAAATAATAATCCGTGGGAGAGATGATTGTTTGCTCATCTTCGCCTTGCTCTTGCTGCTGTCGAATCTCCGTGCTGCGATTGTTTTCCTGAACCTCGTCGCCACTGTCATTCCTCCTCCTGCTGCTGCTGTCGCCACTACGACTTATATCCGCCGGAGTAACCTTGCTCGTCATGGTTTTTTCCTTTTCGCATCCAATTTTTGTTATGGGTTTTCATTCATGAACGTCCGTCTTCTTGATCCGCACTCGCCGTCGTTGTCATCACCTCCCCCTGTCTGCCCCACTCCGCCGCACGAGCCTTGTCCCTTGGTTAGGTTCTGTCTGCCTCGCACCGCCCAGCACACCGCACCAACTTGGCCTGCCTCAATCCATTGGAGTTGCTGTACATCGCAGAATGGTGGAAGAACAAACGGCGCGTTCATGAACATTAACGGACATAATGCCGCGGAATGTTCCAGGCTGTACATCGCAGAATAACGGAAGAACAAACGGTCGGTTCATGAACAAGTAAGGAGTAGTAAGGGATGATGAGTGAGCCCAGGTTGAAACCACCGTTTGAATCACCAGTTTTGTTTGCAACACAGAAGCAGTGATTCCAAGGGTGGTTTCATCATCCTATGAGCAACAAATGAATGAATGGATAGAATGTATTATTAATTTTTTCGTAGTAAATTAGGATAGGACACAGTTGACACGCACTCCTTCTTCTTCTTCTTCTCCCGCTCCTCCTTCCTTTTCCGGCCCTCCTGATGACGCAATAGCAGTAGCATCAGCAGTAGCATCAGCAGGCTGACGAATCGTCGTCACCGCCAAGTCGATCAACAATTTCTCCAGTTCCGCATGGTACTCTTCCTCACTCTTGTTGTTCTCAATGATGCATAGATGTTCGTACATCTTTTCACGCACCTTGTACACACTGGCTTCCGAGGGAGGTAGCACGGCTCGTTCCTTTTTGCCTGGCATCCCACCAAATTGCCGCTGATCTGNTCGACCCAAAACTGTTGGTGAAATTGGTTGCGCATGACCTGTGTACCAAACCATACTGCCAATTGCCGTGGAGACATGTTTTTGCATCGAGGGATGGGCGTTTCCTTTTTCTTGCGATCCGTAAAGGCATCTTCCTCCAATTGAAACAAATCGGTCACAATGCGTTTCAAGGATTCAGCAAAACTGAGTCGGTGAATTTTGGAGATCCGACGTTTGTTGATATTGCTACCGCTACCACTACTACCGCCAAAGAAAGAAGAAGCAGAAGCAGAAGCAGACGAAGAAGAAGCAATAAATTTCGTAATCACATCAGCGGCGGTATCCTTGCCACTTCCAGCGCGCCCACACAGGGCAAAGATGAAAAGATTGTTGTTGTTTGTCACTGCAGCCATTTTTCACTTCGATGTCTGTTTGTCCAATTGTTTTTAGTAACCTGTGTATATATATTCAAAGTTTCTCTCTCACATCACACCTCCGAACTCTGATGCTTGAAAAAGAACTCCCGCCCCCGCCTCCAATCCTAACACCACAAGTAGGATTTCTTGCTAGTCTCCAAAAAGAAGCAAATACCTTATCCGCGTCCCATATTGTTTCTATGGGACAGAGAAATATCGCGACACCACCGCCATTACCTCCTCGCCCTAAGAGTGAGTCCAAGTCGGTGTCGTCGTCGCCGTCACCATGGATCATTGGTCGTAAACTGTTGTACTATTATCCATGGACACTACCAAGCATTACAGTCGCCTATCGCCAGCTTATGCGCGAACTGGATCGGCTACACAATCGCAAAGGTGTCTACTTGCTCAACATTCGTCTTGCGTCGAATTTGGCATATGATCCATCCAAGAAACGATTTCATCTTTACAATTGTATTCGTCGTCATTTTGATGATGAAGGTATTGAGGTACGCATGCAGATGAATCGTGCACAACTCTCCGCAAGTATCCTTGAAATGTACAACTTCGAGATTTGCGTGAAGAAATGCTGGAAATGTGCCAAGATGAACTACTCGAATTGCCGGTTCGCTCACAATTCAACGCTGCATGATCGCTACCATTATTTGTCATTTGATCAAGAGATGTTGGAAGACATGGTTTCTGCTTATGATCCGCACAATGAGGCGGGGCGGGTCATTGGGATCATGGCACAACAAGTTTTGGATGAGATGGAGCGAAGACAGCAACAAATGGCTGTGATGGAAGAAAAAGCAAAACGACAAGCTGAAGAAGAAGAAGAACGACGACGAAAAAGACATCAAGATGTGTTTATGTTATCTGTATAATTTGATTTTATTCGACTCTTTGACATAACTTTTCTTTTTTGGACCAATTGCATGTCGAAAAGGCATTGCAGAGCTTTTTGCGTTTCAATGCACTGCACGCACCGAGTCTCTTGCGCCGCTGACAGAGCTTATCACGCTTCACCCAGATACATCCATCATCTTTGTCTCGCCCAAGAATTGCAGTATAGCGCTTATTGAGACGTTTACATTCTTGATCATTGTCGGCAGATTTACATTCAGGCAACACTCGCATTGGAAATGAATTTTGTTTGTGAATACTGAAACGACCATTTGGATCAAGCCGATTCTTCAAAGCAACCATGTGGCTATACTCTTCTTCAGTAAACATGTACATCCAGTCAGTTTCCACGTTAAATTCGAGTCCCTGTGAGATAGTTGGGATGCGATACTGGTCTTCGTCGATTTCGAGTGTCTCAATCAAGTTGTTCATGAGTCGCGTTGAAGTCTCGTAGCTCTGGTTCACAGAGTCACCGTATGAAAAGATGTCGAGGTATACATTACATTGAATTCCATGACAAAAGTCGTTGTCCGAGCTCTTTCTACGAGAGAACAAATCTGTCACCGTCCATTGCATCTCGCCGCTGTACGAGCCCGGATCAAGAAGGAAATCACTGATGGTAGTTTGGAGTCCCACGTCATTACTAACATCAACGTTCATTACTCTCGTTGAAACCGCATACGGCTGATTGTAGAATTCTTCCTTTCCCCAATCAGTAGTGACAAAATTTGAAAAGATAAAGTGTATCGTGTCATTTGCAGCGGATATTTTTGGATAAAGTTGCCCACCATGCAAAGCGACCTGATTGTCAACATATTGATGAAACTCATCCACAATATCGTTATGATACGTGGAAAATATGAAGACGGACGCAACTCGTTCGACGCCAAAGACAGTCTTGGTGACATAATTGTTCCCTAGTAGGATAAACATTGAAACATCCTCCAGTGGGGCATGTGAAACAATATTCGCAATGAATTCTGGGGTCCAATCATCATTGGCCTTCAAATAATACTTTACCGCAGAAGCGCGACTATTTTCATCAACTGGCAATTCGAACTCGTACTCTGTGATGACACCAAAGTTTCCGGCCAATGTACCAGTCGCATAAGTGAAAAGTTCAGCGTCACTGTCACGTGTCACATTCCTCACCAATCCATCCGTTGTCACGATCGTAAATCGGATGATATAATTCATGCCAGATCCGTACTGATATGACAAAAATCCAGTCGCACTTGTCTGAAAGTGACCTCCTACGCCGACGCTTTTGCACATTCCAGTAGGGAGAAACATCGAAGTTCCATCGAGCATCTTTAGTAAATCCTCGAGGCGGTTCCCTACACCAACTATCAACTTGTTGGGAGAATTGATTGGATCTGGGAAATACATTTGATTGAACTCCTTCATGTTGATCTGCACATTTCCCTCACCACCTGAAGACATGCCAATGTACTGATGGCCACCACTCTTGATCGCGACGCCATAGTCACAAGTGCTTGAAGTTGCAAGAATTGTTTGGAGGTCTTGGATGGTTTTGGGGACGACAATGAATGACTGCCGAAAGACATTCTCGTTCATCCCGGATGCTTGACAGATCCCGCCGGTTTCATTTTGACATGCTTTGAGTGGTTCAGCAAACTGTGCATAAGCAAGACTGAAATAATCACTGCTCCCGTACTCGTACACCGTCGTGGTCTCACCGAAATTGCTCGTGTCACATACGTTCGTTGCTCCAATAACTGAAGCTGCTGCTGCTACAACAAGAATGGAAATTCGTCGATTCATCATCTTTGTTATTATGCTATTGCGGGTTTGGTTGTTCAAAGTAAACAACAACATATATATGTACCTTGAAAAAATCAAAATACATATTATATATACCGTTACCAAACAATCATTTAGAAAGAGGCAAACATCATGACCTGCACCGTCGATACCGTCTCGGAATGCTTTGCCACTTCGTACGCCGGCCTATTGGGCTCCACCACCGTCACGGATGATTGCCAGATGTTTGCAAACTACGCGACAGTGATGAATCTATGCTTCGAGTCGCTCAATTGTGATGAAAACTACAGCACAGTCATCTGTGCTGATCTGTATCTGATGAGCGAATTCGTGGATACGAGCGAATGTGAGATGGACAAGGACAGCATTGATTGTGCCGGAGAACCACTCAGTTCGTATGAAATCTCTTGTGAGCCATGCAACACCCAATTCGCCAATCTCTTTTACGAATTGCCATGCGAAGAGTTGGCCGAGGTTTACGCATCGTTCCTGTCATGCTCGAATGAAAACAGCCAAGCATGTGCATCCACGGAATTCCAATCCAACAAGACCTTTAACGCCTATCTTTCCGTCATGGGTGATGAATGCCCCGATCAAAAAGTGTTGGAGATTGCACCGACCGCGTCTCCAACGACAAGTTCACCGACAGTTTCCCCGACAACCAATTCACCGACCAGTACAGTTTCACCGACTAGGACCGCCACCCCAACTACTAGCACGACGGAGACGGAGACGGAGACGAATGCACCGACACATAGTTCCACTTCTTCTTCTCCTTCAACTCCCCTGAATCTCCTCTCATGGTGTTTTTTAACCAACGCGCTTGTTGGCATCGCTTTGTTGCAAACTTGAATATATGCAAGGGGTTAGTGTTTTCTTTCTTAAAAAAAAAATAAAAATATGTCAGTTCCCGATCTGTTACGTGAGAATATTAGAAGGTATGAGACCATTGAACCAGACCTATTTGATCCTCCACTTGTCGATCATCCTCGCATCTTTGTTGAAACCAAGTTGTTTCCACACGTCAACATTTCTGAGGCGCCGTGGTTTAAAAACAATGATATTTCGGCCTATAATCGCTTCATGACGCAAAACGAAACGAAAGAATCGATAGCAGTCATTTTAGAGTTTATGAACAAGTACCATAAACAGCTTTTTGATGCGGGTTTCAAAGACCACTTTGATGATGTGACGACGAATGCAAACAAAATCAATTGGGTCTTGTTCCTCTCGTTTCAGAAGGAGACGTTCGTGAAACAATTGTTCAATAAAGAATATATCGAGAAAGAGCTCCTCAATGACATGTTAAGCTATTTCCCCATTCTGGTCGTCATCTTGACAGCATGTTGCTATCAGGGTAATTTCAAGCTTTCATCATCATCAAAGAAGAAAAACAAGCATCGGGAGATTGTTTTGTTCATGTGCAGTAATTGGCTTTACTCGGACGAAAGAAAAAAAAATAGCTTTGGTGGGAAACCTATCGAACATCGGAGCATACACTCATTGTTCTTCATCAACGAAGGATCAGAATATTCTGTGTGGAACCTTGTGCCTTTCATCGATTTGTCCAACTATGTCGCTCGAAACTGTTTTCGTAAGATCAAGACGGAGACTGAGAAGATAACCTTGATGAATCTTTTGTGGGAATGTGCCGTACATCAACTGTTCTTGACGATAAAAGATATGCTCCAATTACATAAAGAGCGTGTTATCCTTGTGAATGAGACTATTCCACCTGAACGCCACTACTGTCACGTACTTGACAAGGAATTTTATGAAGGAATGTTGCGTTATCTCAACCGGATTACCAATGTCAATACGTGCCCGAAGCTATACATGGACATTTTCCAGGACCACGCTGAATACATTCCATCACAACAAGTAGTGGATGCGATGACTCGAAACACCAGTGATGAATTCAAAGCACAGTTCGTTAAGAAGTTTCGTATTAGTAGGAGCAAGCATGTTCGCACCATCACGGAACTAATCAGCACAGTGTGTGTAAATATATTGCAAGACTTTAACGACAAACGTCATGTATCCGATCCTCCCGCACATAAGAAGGAAGACCTCCGCACGCTTCTAGTTTTCTATCTGGAAAAGAATGTAGGGATCGACATTGCGCGGTTTACACAAGTTTTCATCCTGGGTGATGAAGAGTATGGTCATGAGATTGTGGCGTCGATCATTACATCCTGCATCCAGAGTTACCAGAATCTGAAATTCAATTACGGCGAAACAATGGAAAACATCCAATACCAATAATATATACTTGTATAATTCCATCAACACCAAAACCACAAAAAAACAATGATGACCTCAAATAATATGCTCATGCTCTTTGCACTTTTTGCTGGCATCGCGCTTGCCAAGAAAGGCGGCGTGCGAAACACCAGTACACCAACTAGTTTTCCAACCACGACGCTGGCACCGACGATTTCAACCAGCACTGCACCGACGACAGCAGACTCCTGGATCGCTTGTCGCGATTACACCACGGTGGCTGATGGGTCGTACTATTTCAACATGCTCATGACCAACAATGGATTTTGTGCGGATAGTAGTAGTAGTAGTAGTTCTTCGAGTCAGATCGTGCAGTTTTTCGTTGTGGACAATGTCGAGATCACATCGCTCCTAGATTGTACCATCGAATGCTACAACCGCCCCGACTGTTTTGGCGTCACCTATTCCGACTCGACCAATTTCTGTGCTGTCCATGCATGTAATATCTCCGCTGGTATTACCGCTGATCAAGTCGCTGATTTCAACGTACTAGAAGAATTTCAGAGCATTGATTCCGCCGCACCCGCTCCGTCCGAGTCGCAAATCTCCTACCCAAGCGACATCATCTGCATCCACAAGCAATTAGAATAATTTGATGACATGATATTTTTATTTAACTTCTTATAGATTCTTCATCGTCGTCTTGTTCTTCTTCCGCGGGTGCTTTACCATAGCCATCAAAGTCCTCTTGATTCAAGAGTTGTTTCAACGCCTTGGCATGCTTGCTCTCCTTCTTCTTCCTACTCCTTTCTACGATTCGCTCCTCAATATTCCATGTTGACGGAATTAACGTACTGCCTAGATTGTCCGCAGTAAAAATGTGCTTGTTACAAAGTCGCAAACAACTTTCAAGCGATGTATCATTTTCCTCGTTGTTAGCTAATGACTCCAATGTATGTTTGGCACGAGGTTTTTTGAATTTGTAGATATCGTGAGACTGAAGAATTCTCTTGAAAACTAAAATAAATCCGTGACAGACTGACTGCATGTTGCGCGCATTGAGAGCAAGATCACCTGGACCATGAAACAAATCATCTTCTAACTCAAAGGTGAGGTGTTTTCCAAGCACGTACAAGACAACCAGACAAGTCGTAATCGCTGCCGGCGGGTTATCAATATTTTTTTCAAGGAACGCATGAAAGGCAAAGAGATTGCCTTCATGCTGACTAGCGAACGTGAATGCGTATGGTGCAATCATAACTTCCAACTTGACACCAACCATATTCTCAAAATCTATCTTTTTTCGTTTTACTACTTTGTTTCGAATAATTCCGAACCGCGCTCTAAGCTGTTCTTTCCAAGCCTCTAGATCCGACACTTGGATACATCTCCGTTCTTCTTTTCTTCCTCGGGATGGGTTATTTCTTGGTCGGCAGACGAGTTTGTGCATGGCTACTTTTTTTTCTAAAAACTCTATTTTCTTCCACCTGTATATATATATCCAGGCTCATCCCCGAACTGAGAGCGACTTGAAGCACTCTTCCTCAATGATTTGTAGGAGCATCCTCAGTAATGGCGTCTTGTTGCGTTCGTCCATGGCGGCTTGGATGGCCTGTTCTACCACAACTGGTGCTGCTGCTGCTGGTACTCTACGCTGTGTGCAGCAGATAGCTCGATGTAACGCGATGGCTGCACGCTCGTCGTGGGTCACCGCCTCCATTTGTGCCACAAGCTCTATTGACGCGCTGTTTGCCTGCCTCTCCTTCTCCCTTGTCATCTCCATCCGTCCTCACTTGGTGTCGCACGCGCACAGGGTTTGTTTGAAACAAATGAAGCAAACTTTGTTCATGAAGCTTCTTTGTTCACTAGGTTCATTCGAATCAAGGAACATTCATTAGTGTCTCGATGAAGCAAACTTTGTTCCTTCACTGAAAAAAGCACTTTTTGTTTTTTTCTGTGCGTCCAAGTAGTGTTAGTTTGGCGACACTGTTCATTTCACTTCTTGATTGCCCACAATCAACTTGAAATCAACATTGTCGCCAACTTTCCTGCTATCATCCGGTTCTTTGTTTTTAGAATTCATAACCTAACTACCCATTACTTGTTGCATAATAGACTTCCTCATCTTCCCAAGCACACCAGGCTTCGGCTCCACAGCAAACTTATGCGCATTAAACTCGTGCTTGGAAACGACTGTAAACAGCCATTCGAGACTATTGGCCGCATCAGTTGCCACACTCTCCCAAAGCTCTTGAAAGTTTCCGTCAAAGGCACGCCGCTTTTTATGATCTCCCTCCACTTCCACGCGACGCTTTACAAGTTCATCCACATCAAACACGCTCATTTCCCTCACCTCGGTGATGGAAAAGCACTCTGAAATGAATTGACTCACATAGTCCTGCTTCTCTTCGTCTACTTTCTCCAGATGAATCACCAAAGCAGCAATGGGTGGGTATCGCTTGATCGGAGTTTGATTTCCACCCTGCACAAAGCCTTCACCGATCTTTCCGAGCATCCCGGTGATGCGCTTAATTTCGTCAGCTGCATCTGTTCTTGCGATTGGTTTGTTGTCTTGCGGGGAAACATCAAAGAGCGATGCAATCTCGACGGCGTTCAAGATGAGAATGCGCAATCCAAAAGGGAATTTCCTCCCGCGGACGTCCCGGTACACCGTTTCCGCAGACGCCGTGGTGCGCACCATGAGATGGGCCTTGTTTTTCACATCCAGCGACTCGTAATACTTTTCGTCATCAACTGTCGGCAGATCCTGCATGTCTCTCGACACCGCCGGGTCAAATCGCACTTTTTGCATGAACGACTCATACCTAGCGCCTGGGGCAAGGAGCATGGATGGGAATTTGGGGGCGTATTGATCGAAAAAGGATCCCGGACCG
>BLSF01000156.1:0-22027 GCA_012862575.1 Parietichytrium sp. I65-24A | reverse complement strand
TTGCGTTGGACGCATGCCTTGTTGAAATTGGTTGGGTGGACGAACGCAATGAGGGAGCACCAAGACTTTGCTCTGAAAGATGAGTTTACAGAGATGTTGTTTTTGAGGATGATGATGGCGATACCCAAATGCCGCGAGAATTTCTTCGCTATCCTCCATGGGAATTTGAAGAAACCCTAGGTACAATTCGTGAAGGTTGACTGGCTCGGGTTCGTTCCTAGTTGCACTGATCAACTCGGCAGCAACGGAGGATGACGACGAGTCGTTCAATTTCCGCTTCTTATTAGCTCCTGTCAATTGCTTGGGTGGCAATCGATGGAATGCAAATCGAAGTCCAGCATTTCGATTGGTCTCTTCCGTCACCTTGATTTGGACGATGGGTGTTGTAATACTAACATCACCATCAGATGAAACGCACGAGCATTTCGATTGAATGCGCCAAGATTTGCCGCAAATCATGCTTAGAACGTGCTTGAGTAGCTTGGATTGAGACGACACCATGTTTGGGTTGATCACTGGACGAGACAATTGCATGTACCCAAAGTGCCCAGTGCATTTGTCTTGCATGTGATGGCACGTTTTGCATCGTAAATTCTTGAATGCACCCATGTGCAAGTCATGTAAATTACCCTTCTTTTCAAAGTTGACATCCAGAGAAGAGGACGTGATTTGACAAGATGCTGCCAAGGTGGTCACATCGTCGTCGGTAAGAATGTCAAATTGAATGCGATCAACTTCCTTTCCTTCCTCCATCGTCTTTTTTGATTAAAAATATATAAAGAGAACATCTTTTTTAAAATTCACCTATATTGTTTTAAGTTCTCTTTTCTAACTGAATTGATGATATTGACAACACTTTCGGCTTTAGTGAATGTTAAGGTATTGATGGGGAATTCGTTTCCAAGCTCCTGTACCCAGCGTTCGCAAATGCCTGTTAATCGAACAACATTCTGCCATGACTTCAATCTGAGCATACTCATGTGTTTGGAAAGCACGTCCAAGTCCGTAGTACTGCCGTCATCAGGGCAGATTTCTCGAATGCTGTCAAAGAACGACAGGTTGTACCGAGACCCATTGCAAATCTTTTGTACCAGTCGACAGATGATGATGGAATTGACAAGTGAATCACGAATGGCTTTAAAAGTGTAATACTGCGCTGATTTATAGCGTCCCGTGGCCAGAAACTCGTGCACCGAATTGTAAAGTGGCTGAATGTATTCAAAATCATCGATTAACGACTTCATCGTGAGCGATAAATGAGCATTTGATACGTCCAGTTGTTCTTCCTTGATGATCGTTATCATCTTTTTTTCAAGATCTTTTTGTAAATTCGCATCCATCTTACTTTTTTAAAAAATATTATTTAGAGTTCGTATATAACAGCAATCAACGCTTGGGTAAACTTTTATTCATCTTTGTCTTCGTCTTCTTCATCATCTTCTTCGTCTTCGCCTTCTTCATCATCCCAATCGTTCAAGTCGATGTCTTGTACATCTTCGTAGCGATCACGGACAAGTTTGCGTATGAAATTGACAAATGCCTTTTCACCATCAGCATTGAGGTGTGCCAATACCTCAAACTCAAAGCGCGGCGCCACGGGTCTCTTATCATCGTCGTCGTCCTCGTCAACAAGATAGTCGTCGAATTGAACATCAACCAGCACGTCATGAAGATAGCCGAGCATCAATTGAAAAAATGTCGAATCTGCAAACTTGGATGGAACATCTTTCGCTTGCAACTGAATGAAACTTTTCCTTCGATCGATCGATTGAATCACCAAGTCGCTGAATTCGTCCAATTCAGCTTTCGTGTAGACTCGTTTGCCTTTCAATGCCTTGGCAGCACTTTTGTCCTCTCCTTCAGCATCAAACAGGTGCCCGAGAGAATTGTACTCGCTATCTTCCAACGCGCTTTCAAAGTCAATGCAAACTTTGAAATATGCATCAAGGTCGGTGTCGTCGTCATTGAGTTTGGAGCACTTTGCGCGCTGATGATCCTCATCAGCCTCCGTTGCCTTGCGTTTCATGCTCATCGTGTGTTGCGGGTTGTTTTCGGGTGAGCACGAGTTATGGGTCTGTGTGATTCGGGGTCTGCGCGCCTTGAGAAAAACTGAGCGCTCATATCAGAGACTGAAATTTTCCATCGAGTGGTACAACAGAGGGACAGATTTGCTGAGAGAGACAACATTCACCGACTATCGAGAGAGATGAGAATGCGAAACAACTTGCTGCATTTGAGCCCAACTACTTAACCACAGACGCTAATGTGGGACTAAAAACAACGTTTCCAACTCGGGACAACGACTTTTTTCTTCCTATAGTTTATTCAACAAGTATCCATATGGGAGCAAGTACGCAATATTATGGGACAAGAAAAAAAAAACTGCCAACCTATGGGACAAATGTTGCATTTGAGCCCAACTACTTAACAACAGACGCTAATGTGGAACAAAAACCAATGTTTCTTTTTCTGACCAACTCGGGACAAAGACCTATCAATTAGCTAGTTGATTCAACAAGTATCCATATGGGATCAAGATCGCACCAAACGTGTATACAAGGTAGTACAAGCCTTCGAGTATCTGCAAGAACACTGATGCTGCAAATGGTTTGCGAATCACCTTACCATTGACAGGATCTTTCTCGTAGACATTGAACAGGAAACGAAACTTTTCGATCATATGAACATGGAAATAGCAGTAGCTGAACGTCAGTGCAAAAAGAGTCCAATATAGTGCTTCATCCTTTACAAAGAGCTCATCGGAGACAGGGGCGGTTGCAATTGAAAACAAATTCGCACTGAAATCACCACCCCAAAGTAAATAGTAGCCAAGAAAGCCTCCAATATTTCCACCCAAT
Organism: Parietichytrium sp. I65-24A; assembly: GCA_012862575.1. Taxonomy (NCBI): domain Eukaryota; class Bigyra; order Thraustochytrida; family Thraustochytriidae; genus Parietichytrium; species Parietichytrium sp. I65-24A. Next base: position 19,169 of record BLSF01000156.1, on the reverse strand, counting down.
GAAAACCACATTTTGGAGACATTATGCGGCGATCCATTTTTTTGATCAAAGAGTGCCAAGATTGTCTTGTTTGGTTTTGCGCGGCAAAAGTACACTGCTGCTGCAAAAATTGTAATCGATGCAAGTGTGATGAAGAGTATCAAAAAACTTGGACTGTCAATCGTTTCACTCGCGTCGGTAACGATGGTTTCACACACGATGATTGCGACCAACGCCCCGATGAGTGCCCCGAACAGAACGTCCTGCGGGTAATGGACACCAAGAATGTTCCTTGATAGCATGGTCATGAGGATGAGCGAGACGGAAATTCCTACCGAGAGAGCTGAAAATCCGAAATGGTACATGAAAACAACGCCACCCGATGCCGCCATTGTCGAATGCAGAGATGGAGTAGAGTATCCTTTCGATGCGTATCCATCAACTTTAAGCTCTTTCGCAATATAGTACGGACGCGGTGCACAGATTAGGTGCTTCAAAACCGAGCTAAACGTCCCGGCAATCATTGCGGAAATGAGCATTCGCATCGTACTAAACTCGCCTAGTACAAGGATATTCAATGGGATGAACGACAGCGAAATGTTGCGCTTGTACATGTAATGCAAGACATGGCAAATAGGCATGAAGAAATAATAAAAGTAGCCCAGAGTTGTAGTCTGGATCCATTCGAGGTATCGAATCTGGTGATGGAAAAACCACACTCGTCCACCGGCCTGTTCACGTTGAAATGCTTCCAAAGCATTCATGTTCTTTTCAGACATTGTTGCGATGGCGTCCTGCTCAGTCTTTTGGGCTCGACGTAGTAATCGATATTCATTTTTAACCTGAAAATGATCCAAAACGCCGTTGATATTTTTAAAACAGATCAGATCGCTGACACTTATGCCAAGTTCAGAAGCATACTTAACTAATGCATCCCAATCCTCCTGAGATGACGCCATCCGTTCAAAATTATAGCCTCCGTACTTATTTAGTATAAAACTCTCATTATCTCTGTCTTGATCCGTGTCGGCAACTTGGTAGTATGATTTGAGCATTTTTATTTTCGGTTTTTTTAAATAGTCCTTTGATGTTGATAAATATATATTCGATCCGTGTTCAAAACCTACTCGTTTGTATATGATTCGAATCTCAGGCTTTGAATAATGCCTGTCCACATTTGTCTACCGGCGGTAGATTGGTAAAACACCGCTTTTAATTTTCTGTGCATCTCCTCGATTTCATTCAACTTTTGGTTGTGTTTCAGTTCAACGACCACCAATTGATGTGTCTCTTCTTGTTGTTGCTGCTGCTGCTGCTGCTGTTGTCTGGCCCGCTTGCTTCTTCTTCGTGACCCAGCAAACGTTTTCCTTGAATGATCGTATCGCAGATCAATCGTGCATCTACAATTGGGACATGAAAGAATCGGCTCAAAGATTAGCTTGTAGGCATTTGATCGGATCATGTCATTAAAGCAGGATGTGTGAAAGAAATGACCGCATGGCAGCATCTCGCGTCTTTCTCGTTTGCTGATAGTCTCGATACAAAGCGTGCAATGCAACTGATGGTTTTCTAACGACTCATCGGACATTTTCTTTCTTTCTTTTTCGTTATTATTTTGTTCCTTGTATATGAATATAGGGCTTATTTAATACCAAAGCGCTCCATCGCGCGTTCGATTGAATCTTCGACCGACTCTTCACCATCTTTAATACATTGCGTTACATAGTCATTGTCATAGCATTCTGGGGCTGCTATGAATGCAATCAAGTCTTGTCTAAAAAGCATCGATGTGAGTACTTTGACATGTTTTGATTCACTGGATAACGTTCCAAAAAACTTTTCTAATTGATCTCGGGTCTTGATGAGATACTCTTCTCTAGGTGATGTGTACCTCTTGAGGAACTCCAGCACGCCGATGACTGCATTTTCTTTCAATGTATTATCCATTATCATCCCGTATAATTCGTCGATAGGTAGACTATTGGTTTCACAGCACTCCAAAAAGTCACGATAGACATCTGCCTCATTATACGTGGAAGGAAGTAGATATCGGATTGCCTCCATGGATTCTGTCTTCGTGAGATATGATACAAATGTTTCCAATGTATTAAATGCAACTTTCATATTGGCCTTTGAACAGGCATGATGAAAGAAATCCACCGCAAGATGTCTGTATTCAGGCTCTAAATGAACTGGTGAGCGAGAGATGATCTTGATGATATCGGACTGATCTTGCTGCTCTTCGGTTTGCTCTTCTTTTTCCTGCTGCTGCTGCTGCTGAATCAACAAAATTGGTAGAATCAACGAATACCAGTCAATCGATAAAACGCGCCCTGTCAATTCTGAAACGACTGCCTCAGGGAAATAACACTTTCGAATAATCAGGTGCATGAGGAAATTCATGTCATAAGTGTTCTCACTGACAACCTTTTCTCCCAAAACAAATTCGCTGAACACTTTTGAATTGAAAAAGGTCATCAATTGCGCTGTCGGAGCTACATCAAAGAAGAAATAATAGTCTCGAATACAATCAGTAAACCAGCTGAAATCATCAAAACATCCGAGACCATCCTCCCCAAAAAACTGCTCTTTGTTTTTTTCCAAGAAAGGTTTGACTATTTCCCTTTGCCGGACATCATCATTCCAGTATTTTTGAAGAAATCTCTTGATGATTCTCTGTAGCTGCTCGATGGATCCATTATTTGTCGTGAATCCCTCATGATCTTCAGTATTTTGAAAACAATCGTAAATTTTCTTGAACAACTCTTCCTGTGTATCTAACTGCTTTTTTGCGGGTTGAACAGATAGATCATCTGTATATTCAAATAGCGCACTTGTCATCATTTCGGTTGAGGGATAAGCCGCTGATGTTGTTGTAGAAGAATCAACATTACTGATCACTTCTTCATCAATTCCAAATAACGCACTTGTGTTCATTTTCGGTTGTGTCTAGGTTATATCAGTTCATAAGTATATATGTAAAGCCATCACATTTTTTTAAACACACACAATTATGAGCGAGATCCTGCGTCATATTTGGTACCTAGTCAATAATGGCGCAGATGAACGCACCGCTCAATTGAATTCAATCGAGGATCAGTTATTCCGGACACCAAATTGCCTCGTGTTTTCACCAGATGAGAAAATATCATCTTTGAATCAATCAGCCTGTTTGCATCATCTATTTGATCTACATTCCATTGTCGAGACTTGTACAACCCAGGTCTTTGTAGAAAAGAAGCAGACCATCAACTATGTGTGTTATGACGTTTTGCGAATGCTCCAGCAGCAGCAGCAGCAGTTCACAGAATGTGATTGGCGATACATCTACGAATCCCCGGACTCCTACCACTATGTAGGCTGTAGCTATCCATGGCAGCAATGGGAACTCTATCGGCATCATGAAGCCATTTTCGTGTACTTGGGATTACTGATCCCGTACTTTGCCTTGTTGCTACTTTTCTCGAAATATTGAGACCACCTTTAGTCACAATTATGAACGCAGTGATTGTTTCGTAGAAAAAAAAAGAAATTCGTTGACGTTGTGACCAATGGTGGTCTCATTACTATTATAGGTAAGCTGAAAAAGAAAATCATCAAATAAATGATATCATCATACGATACTATCAATATTTTCGTCAATGGCAACATCATCAACATGCCAAGTTTGGAAGAACTTGTCATTCGTTCCAATGGTATCGGTAGCTATTGTCAAACGAGATTCCCTACTGCAGTGTTTAGATTCGACAATCCTCGTGCAACTGTGAATGTCTTTAGTTCGGGCAAACTTTCTTCGATGGGTGGCAAGTCTGAGGGAGACATTCTACTTGCCATTTACACATTTTGCAAGCTTACGAATGTCCGAGTGACCGGCATATCCATTCGAAATATTGTGTCAAGAGTAGACTACAAAAGGCCAATTGATCTTGCCAAACTTCATGAGGCGAATGCCGCCATCACGACGTTTGATCCCGCCATCTACCCAAATTGCATCATCAACATCGGTCCACGAAAGCAAACGGCATGCGTGTCCCGCAACGGGAAAGTGATGATCATGGGGTGCCAATCGGACGATGAGGTGCAAGAGACGGTTCGTCAAGTTGATCGAATCATGTTTAGCGCTTATTTAAACCATCCGAATAGCTCTCTACACTCATCTTCCAACTGTTGATAGAATTCTTCGACCCCTGGAATTCCCAAGAGTTTGGGATAGAGAGTGAAAATAGATTGATACTCTTGTTTTTTCAGTTCCTTGTCAGAGTTTTTACAACACTCCAATCTCCACATCATCTTCTCAACCAGCTTGTTTATATTTTCTTCCTCCCTCTCTTCCGTGACAGTTTCCTCGAAAGACAACCCATAGTCATCCCAATCACACAAACAGTCGATGTACTCCATCACTCTCGTTGGATTGCCATTACTGGTGTACCCTCCTTCAATATACTTGTTTCCATTTTTTCGTGAAGTAAACTTCTTATTCGTTGATTCAACAAATGTCACCAAATCAGTAATTTTCTTTTCAGAAACGTTTTTTGTATAACAATCGACGTATTCTCGATCCAGAGTAGCTCTGAGTCGGAGGAGTCGATTATGAAAGGTTTGTAAACATATACTCACTGAAGCAATCAAACGTATCGAAAATTCCAAACTGAATAGTTCTGGCATGATGTATGTGTGCGCATGTTGATCGTATTCTCCGTCAACAACCGCAAAGACGCGTTGTCGTCTATCCTCCAGTCGCTGGTAATATTGCTTCATGTATTTAGCCCATAATGACCAGCTGATAGATGGGAGATTGGTATATTTCCGCCTACTCATCAGTTCCCAGATCCGTTGAGGACAAACTTGTATATTTCTCACTAGTAGAAAAGGATTAATCGCTTTTTCTTTTTTTTCCCTCTCATCATCTCGAGGCACCTCAATAAACTTGAATGGAGGGTAACTGAAACGATATTCATGTTGAGCTCGATGGCACCATTCCAGGAACACGGCCAAGTAGACGTATTGATCCTGATTAGATCGGGTTTTACAAATCTCACTAATCACGTTCTCATCGAATTCATCAAGAGTGCCAGGTTGAATGAAAGCTTTGCCGTATCTCCGTCTCAGATATTCGATTGTGCCTAATGAAGAGGTTGGCGCAATGTCCAAAGTCCCGTGACGGCTGCTATCGCGGCTGCTCTGTCGTTGTCGTTGTAGTTGTGGAGTGGTAGGCGGAGCTGGAGGTGAGTGGATGGGTAATCTTTGTTTCACTCGACGTTCTAAACTGTCCTTTGATGATGAATCGTCGTCTTCATCTTCGTCGTCACTCATTCGACGTTCTGAATCAACCTCTGATGAATCATCATCTTCTTCGTCATCGCTGCTGTCGTTTTGTTGTACGAAAGAACGACTCTCATCACTCATTCGACGATGTGAACTGTCCTCATCGCGTGAGATGGATTTTCTTCTCTTCACATATTCGCTGAAATCTGAGTCCACTTCGTCTTCTGAGCTACTATTATCGTCATCAGGAAAAATAGTCTCAGGCGATGGCATCAGTGCTTCGAGTTCATTACGATACTCGTCAAGGTAGACCTCAGAGTCGTCCATCAAGAATTTGTACTCATTCGAGGTCAGCTCAACCTTGAATTCACCGGTGATTTTGCTGTACAGAATCATCAGTTTCATATGCTCAAAGAAAAACTCTTGTAATTTCTGACGCTGCGTTCCATTTGACACGTTCAACCTTGATAATCCAGAACGACGATACAGTCTGTCATAATCATCGGTATTTCTCGACTGTTTCAAGAGCGTTCGTAAAATCTCATTGAGAAGTTCCAATTGGTTTTTCTGCAATTTTGAGTCCGATCCAACAGCATCTTTTCTCCCTCGAGATTTAATCTGTTGTGACTGATCATTCAATCCAGTCGCATCAATGAAACTTGAAATAAACAATCCAGCATCAAAATCTCTCTTACACCGTTTACTAATCGACTGAATGCATTCATCAAGCTGCCTCAAATGATCCGTCCGTATTGCACCGTAGGTCTCTCTGTTAATTTCAATATATTTTTGAATATGCGATGTCGCGTAAATTGCATACTGCACGGATGCACTGAAATACATCTTTTGGTGTCTCACAAGAACTTCGGGGACTCGGTAGCCTTCGTCGAGATAACGTACCATCGCTGGTAAATCGAATTTAAGGAGTGTCTTTTTCGCATCTCTCTCATTTGGTGCAGACTCTGCAAAACCTTGCAATATGACACTCCATTCATCTGACGATATGTATCCCATTTCGTTATTTGTAAGACAAATCATGATCGTATATATTTTATATTTTATTTTTGCCACATGGATTGTAAGGTTTTCTGTTTCTTCTTTCTATCATCTCCTTCCGCTTCATCCAGCACCAATGGCGTTTTACGTGGCCGCGTGATTGTCACGTAATCACCGCGCACGCCATAACACCAATTCAAAAGCGCGGTATTCCGCCCGATCTTCTTTTGTGTGTAAGCATGTTCGTTAAACATCGCATCTGTCTGCTCTTGTCCGATAATATGCTTCATCAATCGCGACATTGGGTTTCGTATCATCTTGTCAAGGTAGTAAAACTTGTCAATGGTCAACGATTTCTCCAGGACCAACGGGTAGTCAATGATCTGTTCACCGACTTTGGACAAGTCCTTCTGGAAAGGGACGTTGCAAACACAGTAAAAGAACCGTTCACCGATTGCTGGCGAATCATGGATTCCACATCACTCTACTTGACGCTTCCATGCCAGGTAATGAGCCTGAATGGCCTTCTTTGGCGCGTTCAACTTTTTACCAATCTTGTAGTATTCGTAGTCGAATCCTTCGTTCAGATGTCTTTGTACAAAGTCTTTCACCTTTTCAATCCCTACGGCAAGGTTGTTGTTCACGTAGACTTCTTGGACAAATGTTTTCATGATCTCACGTGTCAGCAGGGTGTTGTCACGGCGCGCAAGTTCAATCCCGGACGCCGACCAGCCATTTGTTTTGACCTCTTTTTTCCCGAGTGCCTTGTTGAATTCCTTTACAAATTTCCTGCTCACATACTTTTTCTTTGACAAAAGAGTAAATGGCCAAAAGACCTTTTCAAGTTCAATTGCCATGGGACTCAGTTGAGGAAAATACAGCTCTTTGTTGATGTAGTCCTCCAAGATTTCACCTGCTGTAAACACATGTTCCATAATCTCCATCTCGGATGCTTCCGGGTACTTGCTTTGTACATCGGTGAACTTGACAAACACCGAGTCAGTGTCACCATAAACCACTTTGACTTGCAAACCGGTCAGTTCCACGGAACGTTCGTGACAAAAATCACGAACAATCTCAATCTGTTGACGGCCGGTGGAGGTGATTCCAGTGGCCACGGGGATGAGTGGGATTGGGGAGTATTTACTCCCAGTAAGTCCGTACAAGCTGTTGCAGACGATTTTGACCGCCAGCTGCTTGGCGTCGTAGATCGATGCATTGAACAGTGCATCCGCAACGGCGGCATCATCTCCAGCTGCTTTTGCTACACTGGCGCGCTCCTTTTCTTTTCCCATCAATTTCTTCACTCGCGAACGTTCCGACATGAGCTCGCGTTCAATCATCCCGAGAATTCCTTCTTTGACCGCCTGTGGCACGAAACGATCACCGACTGGGGTTGTTATGATGTTACTGGTAACATTTTTCACTTGTGACTCGTCGTTGATATACGTGTCGAATGACAGATTCCATGCGCGCATGATCGACGGGTACAAGGAAGCAAAATCAAGCACTGCCACCGGCTCAAGATGGTGACCAACTGCAGGATCCAAGACAGTTGCACCCTCGTACTTTTCATCACCGCCTTCGCCTTCTCCTTGATCATCAAAGTATGCCGTAGGGATCACGTAGTTTTCACGGAGACTGTATTCCATGATTTTGCGGGTCAACTTGTACATGGACCCCTTTCGTAAGACGGCGTTAAAGGTCACCCCGAGGATCTTGCACAACTCGACAGAATTCAGTGTCATCATCCATTTTGCATCGAGCTTGAGTAACAGCTCCACATCTTTGGCACAGTATTCTGCCAGCAACTTGCGTCCTTCACGAGTCTTGTAATGAGTTGGAATCTCACGGTAGCTCATTTCTTTCTTGTTGTCATCGATCTTGGCCTCTTTACAAACTGCACTTAGTTTGTACTCTTCCAATTTCCTAGACCCAAGAATGCTTTTAAAGAAATCAAACATTGTTCGCCCTGGCATCTGATAGTGAAAGATTTCCTTGGCACCGGACTGTTTCGATCCACCCACCCGTTTTTCATAGGTGACCGGAACATTCAACCGCCGACTAAACTCCGTACACCATTCGATCTCCAACTGCTTCATCCGTTCCAGAATGTACGGCATATCGAAGGCGTCCGAGTTGTACCCCACGATGACATCTGGATCGTTGTCGATCGCGACAAGTTGCGCAAACCGATAGAGTAGTTGGGACTCTAACTCAAAGCACTCTACGCGAAAGAACGACGTCTTTTCGTCTTCGCCATCGGGTACAAAATTGGGGGTGTCACCCAAACACAACACTCCGGAAGCAATGCAATCAGTCGGCCCGTTTACACCTGTCACGTAGTATGCCAACTGGATGATTGGGTCACCGCGTGCAGCATCCGGAAAGACGTTAATGTCCGGGGAAAGACATTCGATATCAAAGTAAAACACCCGTGGGAACATGTTTGATTGCGACGGGGATTTCATGACCGATTGTGGGTTGTAGACATAAGTTGTCCCGTCACGAGTTGTTCGAATTTTTCGCATTCGCTTTTGCTGCTGAGGTGAACAACTCACTCGAATGGTACTAAACCCACTGATATCATGCTGAGCAATTGATCCAAAGCCAGTTCCCTGAAAAGGTTGTGCTGATCAGTACCAATTCGATGCACAAGTTTTACGAGATTGGCACACTGAGTTACAAACAGCGTAAAGTTTGGGCCATCCGTCATGCCAAGAAAAACAGTACCATTGCTTCATTCGATGCGTTCAAGGTCAACCAGAAAAAGGATGACATGTCCGATGCATACAACATGACCAACTATTTTGTGCAGACCAAGCTTACTGCGGCATTGCCACTGCCACTGCCACGAAAGAAGAAAACGACGGCGACATTCAGACCTCGCCGGATGATGGCAATTGTACGCCGTTCAAGACGGCTTGCAAATAGACCACCGAGTCGAACGCTGAGATTGATATATACTTGAACACAGAAAAAAATATGTAAACATCAGAATAAAATGAATTCGTCCGATGCATTTAAACAGATGGTGGCGATGACTGCTGGTAGAGAAAGAAGGTCTGGTAGGGATCATGCAGAAAAATACTACGATAATGAATTTAGGGCAAAAAGAAGTGGTCGAAGTGGGGTTGTTGAATCTTCGTCGGGTGAAGATTCATCTGATTCTGACTCCAGTGATTCTGATGACGATTACGATCAATGCAATGCATCTTATCGAAAAGTGTGCACTTGCGCAAGACGTGCTGATTCATCAGATTCAGAAGATGACGATGATTCATCTTCAAGTGATTCATCTTCTGAAGAAGAAGAAGATGATGATTCATCTTCTGAAGAAGAAGAAGAAGATGATGATTCATCATCGGACGGCGAGGAGAAAGCAATAACAGGAAGTCTATTCCCATACTCCATAAGTGGATTCGGATTGTCATCTCGTGGTAGGTCTCCATTGGGTTATTTTTTTAAAGGTCATCATCAAGAAGAGAATAAAAAATACGAGGACAAAGAAAAACAAAATTTTGATGAGAGCTCATCCGACGACGAAAGCGTTTTTGGATGTGCTCCAACAAGTGGTAAAGTATCAGATTTTTACCATAAAATAAATGAAAGAGTAAGAAAGGCAAGGCAAGTATCATCCGGGAATAAGGTTGGGGGGTATTGTGACTGTGAAGATCAAGTACCATCAATAAAAACTCCTCCAGCACGTAAGATTGAAGAGGACCACCAGGTCTGTGAATGCAACGACAACTATTGCCAGTGTCCACCTGAAGCCACATGTGGCGGATACTGTGACTGTGGTGATGCTCCTTGTAATAAAGTAGCCGAGTGCGGTAGATACTGTGATTGTAGTGGAGGTGAAACTCAAAACCCAAGAGCGGGTAACTTAAACTCAATCCAACGTAATACAATACAAATGATGAAGAAAAGACAAGCAGAAGCAAAAGCAAAAGCAAGAGCAAGAGCAAAAGAAAGAGCAAGAGAAAGAGCAAGAGGATTCACAAGCAGCAATTATTGTGAGTGTGAAATACCTTCAACCTCGATTTCTGGTCATGCTCCTTACAGCGACGACGTGTATTGCCAGTGCCCGCCCGGAATGCCACCACTTAACGAGCATAATTCTGAGACGTGCTCGTGTTATGATTCCGATGTCGTAGTACATAGCACTCATTCACGATATCCAACCACGAGTGGGAACGTGTGTACTCGACCATCACCCAATAAAGACAGTGGAAAAAAAAATGATGATGATAAGCGTGCGGCTGAAACCACAATTCACGAAGCGTCACACACGGTCGACCACACCACCGGAGGAAAATTCCTGGTAAATCTAGCAATGTAATTTCTTTTCTGATTGCTATATATTTTCAAATGTGTTTAAATATAAAATTAAAAAAATGTATTCCTCCTCCATACATCTCGTGACACTCTTCATCACCTTTACATGTTCAATTGTTATCCTTGTTCTTTTACAAGTTTCATCCGTGGACCCCAATGAAAACACAGGTTTGGAATCCGCATCGCAGCATTTTCAAGGACATGTGACCTGTGAAGATGATTCAGTCAATCTTCGTGCTGTTAAACTCCAGAGTGCAACAAGTACTTGTTTACAATCCTGCACAGATGATACTGACTGCAATGTCTTGTTCGATTACACATCTTCCATCTATGGTCTATGCCTGTTTTACACCGAGTGTACCCCAGTCTTCTTCGTTCAAACATCTTATGTCAATGCTCAAGACGGCACGATGACCTTGCTCACACAACGCGCAAGTGAAGAAATCCAGGCTTCTAATCCAAACACCAAACCAACCGCCGCACCTACGGCAACCCCGAAACCAACCATTCCATACGTGATCACATCGGCGCCCACGTTTTTACCCACTCGTGCAGCTACCAATGCGCCCACACAAAGTCCAACAAAAGTTTGTATTACTAGTCCGTCTTTGTTGGATGTCGATATTTCAAACGAGATGTGCTGTGGTGATTTGGTTCTAGTTTCGACTGAATATTATATACGATGTAAATACCCAACTTGTGCTCCCATTGGCGAGAATGTGTATTATTATAGAGATGGTTGTTGTACTGGTTTGAGAGAAGTGTACAGAAGCATGACCTACATGTCCTGTGAAGTATAAAATAAAATGCTATATACTTTTTGTAGTAAAGAATCTTTACTTTAAAAAATAATGTACTCCTCCATACAACACGTCACTCTCTTCATCACCTTTACATGTTCAATCGTTATTCTTGTTATTTTACAAGTTCCGTGGACCCCAATGAAAATACAGGTTTGGAGTCCGCCTCGCAGCATTTCCAAGGACATGTTACCTGCGAAGATGCTTCTACTACTACTACACGCGCTGTTAAACTCCAGAGTGCGACAAGCACTTGTTTACAATCCTGCACGGATGATACTGATTGCAGTGTCTTGTTCGATTACACATCTTCCATCTATGGTTTATGTCTGTTTTTCTCAGAATGTACCCCAGCCTTCGTTCAAACATCTTATGTCAACGCTTTAGGCGGCACGATGACATTGCTCACACAACGCGCAAGTGAAGAAATCCAGGCTTCTAATCCAAACACCAAACCAACCGCTGCACCTACGATCACAGCAAAGCCAACCATTCCATACGTGATCACATCGGCACCCACGAAATCGCCCACGCGTGCACCTACACCTTACCCAACAACCAAAAAACCAACGGCATTTCCAACGACCAAACAACCGACGAAACAACCCACTGCCTACCCAACGACCAAAAAACCTACACCCAGACCAACACCTGAACCAACCATTAGAATTCCCAACATTGGTGGCTACTATGGAAGAATTCTACGACATCGAGATATATGTATTAGCAGTAAAGACTAAAAAAATTATAGAGACGAGGATGAAATTCTCACATTTCGTTGCTATTGTCACTGGAACTCTTGTTGATGCGCGACACGATCTCATGAACAAACACGTTCTCACGAAAGACTGGGTGAAGAACAATCATCTACAAAAGCAGCAAACGTTATGGCTTTTCGGTGATAGTCTTAGCGATGTTGGGCGATTTGTTCAACTCGTTGACCCGGATTTCCAGACAACCGCGGCCCCATACTATAATGGCATGTTTACAAACTACCCTGGCAATTGGGCGCATCTCTTCGGTAGTAAGAACGATAAACACAGGGTCAACAATTACGCCATGGCCGGTGCAAGGCTCATGTCCAACGGGACTGTGGTGATGGATACGGAACTCGTCATTCCTACAGTCGTGTCCCAATGGCAAGACCTTGCGATGGCAGAGGATTCTATGCAGTCCAAATTCGATCTTGAGCGCGATTTGGTTGTCATTCAAGTTGGGATGAATGACTTTTCGAATGCTATCGAAAGCAACGAACTGATCACTTCGCCAACGACCTATGTCACCAATTTCATCTCTCAAATGACCAGTTTCATGAACGACATTCGCTCCGCCATTGGGAATGAAACGCGAGTGGTTGTCTTTACACTACCAAACATCACGTCTCCTTATGAGCTTGCTCTGTCTGCCGATCCAGTCTACGGTCGCTACATCCCGGCAGTCAAACAGGTCATCGAAAATATAAATCAAGGTTTGTTGGTGATGGCAGCAGCGGCGGCGTCTGACACCATCATCTTTGACATCAACGAGAGCTGGAATCGCGTGTACGATGCCATGGAGAGCATGCCACTCTTGTTCAATGTTACCGGAATGTGCGGAGATGCCACCTCAAAGTGTTCACCACTCTCTTGTCCATCTGCTTGTACAAGAGAAGAAGAGCACACATTCGCATTCATGGACGACGTGCACCCATCTTCGAGTTTTCATCAAGCTCTTGCTCATGAGTATGGTACAACTCTGGCGCTGATGCTCGGGCTCGGCTACTTTCGCTTAAACTGAAAGGGGTTGCAAGTGGCGAGTTATTTGGATGCAGTAGATAATCGCAAACCACGGCCCTCTTCGGCGCAGTGGCGTCGGCTGAAAGTCCGGCGGCGCAGCGCGAACGGTCGCCGCCGTCATATCCCTCGCGGCGTTCGGGGCCGTGCTGCTGGAGCACATGAACTCGCTGCCCGGCCGGCTGAGGCCCTACGAACTGCTTCTGTTCGTCGGTGGGTGCCCCTCGCTCGAGCTCGCGAAAGCCACGGACCTCCTGGCATCCCGACTCGTGCCCGGCTCCGCTACGATGGATGTCTGCGTCGCGCCCGCGGCCGTCGGAGTGCTGGCCCTGGAGTCCCGTGCCGCTCTCCCCCACAACGCTGGCATTCAAGCTCGGCCCTCCTCCTGCTTGCGCCGGAGACGCGCAGATGGCAAAGAAGGCTCAGGTCGCTCAGAACGCCCTTAATTCGTGGAACAGCCACGCGGGAACCCAAGCGGTGACACACCTCCCGAATGTGGCGGCACTGGTGACCTGCTGGGCGATCTTCACCACGGTGGCGGCCGTCGGCTCCCTAGAGTGGACCCGCCCCTCAACCGCGTGCGAGACCATGCCGGCCAGGGGCGGAGCGACACTGGAAGCGACACGGGAAGCGGAACAGTAGAGCCAAAATGAGGGAGAAGGGGTGGATGGCATGTCACGCATCGAGCGCACCGAGCGCCTTGAGTAAGAGCTGGCGCTGCATTGGGAGGAGGCAGGGGCCTGCGAGAACTTCCACTCGTGGCTGTTTCAAGTAAAGCATGGCATCACCTATGTGTCAGGAACAATGTCGTTCACAATTAGGTCCAATCACTCAGCTGTGAGTCCAGGAGACCTCCTCTCCCCGTTGCCAACTCCGGAATAATGAGATCACAACATCATCAAATCGAAATCTGAACTCTGAATTCTTTCGAAACTCTGAAACTGTTTCAACAAGTTGAGAAATACAGGCAACGAGAACCCACCGAGAACCCGCTGGGAAGCAACCTATCCACCACTTTAAAACGTAGTACGGGTACCGTTAAGAACAAACCTAGACATTCAAAGAACCCACTAAGAACCCAAATTGAAGTCCGTCTGTTACGATAAATCATAAGAGCAGCATTACAGCTGAAAAGTTGTGTGCTATTTCCTACTCTCCCCCGCTCGACTACCATATTTGCTACTAGAGCTAGGATGAACAGGGCTACGTCCCGAGAGGAGTGGGGTGAAATTGGAATTGGACAGCGAGTACACCTACAGAGATGTACAGAGAGAGTAGAGAGAGCCTGAGTGTTCTGAACTGACTTTTCAAAGTTGAGTTCTTGGAGTACTCGGCCACACGAGACATGAGACGCTGGAGTCCTCCGTGTTTACTTAACAGAGACGGACAGCGCAACGAGGAGTAAGGAGCAAAGAGCAAAGAGCAAAGAGCAAAGAGCAAAGAGCAAAGAGCAAAGAGCAAAGAGCAAAGAGCGAGCGGAGGAGTGACGAGGCAGGCGCCAACTTGAAGCGCAGAAACGCACAAGCAAACACGCAACAAGTCGGGAGTGTGAGTCAGAAAAAAGGTGGGCGTGCGACTGGGAACTCGGGAGTGTGAGTCAGAAAAAAGGTGGGCGTGCGACTGGGAACTCGCAGGCGAATGTGTCTCCTGCAGCGCGTCGGCGGAGCGAAAAGGGCCGCAGCGACCAAGGCGACCAAGGCGTGGTCTGTGTCTGTGCCTGTGCGAGAGTATTCGCGCTACTCGCGATGGGCGGGTGCAGGAAGCGAGTGCATGAGAGAGGTGCCAATATGTGTGGTGCAGCGGAGGTTTGTCTGTCGCGTCGGCGTGCTCGCGGGGCGGCGGAGTGTGGTTGCTGGACTTTGAGTGGCTCTTGCGTGCGCTACGGGATGGTGTCCAAGCGAGCCAGCTGGTGGCGGACATGGACCAAGCTTACCCTGAAAAGGAGCGCGATCGGAATGCAGATGACGTGCTTCGGGTTCTCGATATGGCCTCAAACATCCTGGCTCGCGACCCGCTCGAGCTGGCCTCCCAGCTGTGGGGCCGGCTTCCGCGCGACCGTGTGATGCTCGAACAAGACTTCGAGGACGCGATGCCAAAGCCGTGGCTCAACTTTCTCCAGCCCACACTCACGCCTGCGCGGTCCGTTCTGCGCAAGGTCCTCGTCGGACACACTAAAGATGTGGCTAGCGTGGCTAGCGACGGGGATAGGATTGTGATGACCAGACGGTACGCGTGTTTAGTGCCAAGGACGGCGCGCTGCTTCACACTCTGGAGGGACACACTGGTGAAGTGAATAGCGTGGCCATCGACGGGGACAGGATTGTGAGCGTCGATGTGAGCGGATCCACGCTCAAGTGGAGCGCAAGTACCGGCAAGCCGCTCGTCGCTGGCACCACCAGCGCGCAGACCTCGTTGCCTGGTTCTAGCGCTGTATATACTATCAGTGGCAATCAGCTTTCGGCAAATGGCGTGGTTGGTATATCAGTGGAAGGTCCGATAGAAGAGGAATGCCATGGCTCTGATACAGTGTCGATCGGAGTGGAAATTCAGTGCACATTTGCTGTGTTTGCGAAGGCAAAGCCACTTGATCGAAGCTTTTGGAATTGGGAGTGGCGAAGTCTACGAGCATAGCGAATAGGTTGAAGCGTCAATTGTTTGCTTTCCATTCTCAAGGAGTTGCCGAGGTGGACAGGGAGGAAGCTTCAGGCCTAGGAGGACCTTGATGCTTCTAAGATTCTGATTATCAGGAGGGAAGCCAAGAACGCCGACGATCCTACCGAGCAAATCGACGCCGAGGTCTACAAGCGTGCATGCGAGTACACGGGATCAGAACAGAGCCCATGTCAGCAAATCTGAGCGAATCTGTTTGTGAAGGCAACGAGAACAAGAAGTCGGCACTACAGTAGTACGAATAGCGAAAAACTATCAAAATTGAAATTACAATTAAACCGGAATCATTCGAGTTGTGAAACACCTTCTACGCCTCAATTTTACGATCAATGTAGAAACAGGGAACGGCTTTTGTGCGTTGCTCTTGAACTCTCGGAATCTCCGATCGCAAACTGGAAAGGTTTCCGTGTGGAGCGCTCGGAACAGAGAGGTGTACGAAGATTGTATATATATTTTTTCTTTAACCCGTCACAGTCAAACTATTCTCCAACTCACACTCAAATAACAGAAGAACCGCGAGCTGGAGTATGGGCCCCTCAGCTCGTCGACGGAGCGCCTGAGGCGGACATGCTGAAAATTGACTTGGCTCGAGTGAGGCTTCTGATCTCTTCCTCGGATCTAGGCTGGTTATTCAAATCAAGGCCGGTTTCCACCCAGTGCCGCAAAAGCTCTTCCAAGCTCCACTCGTCTTTCCCCGACGGGAATCTTACGGCGTCAACAACTTTGTTGCCAAACATGTCCTGCAAAGATCTTCGAAAGTCCCTACTTGAGCGGCTCAACTCCTTCCATTGCAGTGAAGAAGCAACCTCGTATCTCTCCTGTCTGTGCCACTCATCCCAAGTGGAGAGAAACGCCTCCAAGTCTTCCTCGGTCAGGGCTTCACAAGTTCTTCGAACGTCCTCCAGCGCATCGTCATCTACGGTCATATAGTCTGGGAACCACATTCTTGTTGCGGATACGGGAAGATCTAGCTCTTGTTGGAGCTCCACTTCCAAGAACAGAGAGACGGAAACGTCGTCGACGGATCGTTGTGAAGCAAGCACAATCTCCTGTGCTTTCTGCTGCACCACGCGGAGTCGCAAAAGACGCTTGGCAAGGTCCCGAAGCGCTTCCCGGTCCCCCCGCGCGCGTGTCGTTTCGACAACTACTTGCATCTGATTTAAAGCCCAAATGGGCTTATCCTTACACGCATCAATGCTGTCTCCCATACGCACCAGAAGAGGTTTCAAGACATCCGGATTGTTCTTCATAGCCTCTAAGAGCTCGAGAACCCTTTTAGCTAACAAAATGTTCATATCTTCTAGCTCAAACTCCTTGGCGCCGCGGAGTTTGTAGAAAAACAATAAGACTCTTCGCTGGTATGCAGGCTCCACCTCCACGACAAGATCCAATACATTTACGTCCTCCACTTTGGCGCGCTTTACCCAGTAATTCACCACGTCTGTCATGGTCTCAAACATCTTGGCATCTTCTTCGCCACCCACATAGAGCCTCGAAAATTCCGTGTCTTCGAAATTACCTTCTACACCAAGGCTCAAAGCGAGTCTGACGAAGGCGCCCGCAGTTTCCTCCGGAAGGATGATATCACTTCCAACAGTGCTAGCAAGCTCTTCAAAGCCAGCCTCTCGAATTATGCTGTGCATTCGTTCGGAAGCAGCCATTGCAGTCAACCCTTCAAGTGCCACAATGGCAATTCTGTCGGACCCATGCTCGCTGACAACATTTACAAGGAATTCGGCAATCTCAAACAAGTCTACGTCTTCCAAGACCTCCGTCTCGTTCGGGAACGTTCCGGACATAAGATTGCTCAACACCCAACAACACTCCTTTACGACTTGAAAATTTCCATCCATACTTGTCATCTTGTCCATTACTGCCTTTGGCAGTCCTGATGCCACAAACTCTTTGATTTGACTAATACTGCCCGCCGCGATGTTGCTGCACGTCCAAAATGCGTCCTTGACAATGTTAACCGTGGACCAAGTGTCCAAGATGTGCATCAATGCGGCAAGAAGACCACAGTCCAGCACGTTTTGCGTTTGGGTTTCACTTCCAGATGCAACGTTTTTAGCGGTGCGTAGAGCTGGAGTGACCAATGCCGAGTCCTCAGAATACATGAACTCGACAATCTCTCCCAAAACACCACATTCGAGAAAGGCATCGATTTCTTCTTCTGAGCCATCACTCATATACGAAAAGCCCCAGCAAATATCAGTCCGAGCACCGTTAGACAAGTCGTCTCTCTGAAAGAAGAGTTGCAGAAGTTTAAGTAAAGTTATTCGGTGATCGCGAGCAGGTCCTGGTTTGCTTCGCGCGAGGTTCAACAATGTCCAAAATGTCCTCTCCACCATGCTCTTGCTGGCACTGAAAAAGAATCCCTTCTGTACTAGAGCCAAGATTACATCCGCCCCGCCAGCTTCGAGGACTAGGTCCCTCAGAGTCGGGCTGTCCTCAGCAATGTTTCCCAGAGCCCATATTGACTGCTCGCTCACCTCGTTGCTCAAGGGATTTCGAAGTAGCTCCAAAAAAAGATCAAGTGCCTTGTCCGCAACCTCGAAGGTGTCATAGAACGACCCACTCGCTACATTGGTGAGCGCCCAGGTGATCTCAAGCGCCAAATTGGCATCGTGCGAACTCATGCAATCTCGGAGAGCATCGACTAATATGTCCACTCCTCCGTGGTTCACAAACTTCCAAATTAGCGGATCGTACGCTTGCGATAGCGCCATTCGGACAGACTTCGCGGCCCCTTGCTTAGAAACCGAATCTCCGGTTTTAATTTCCTCCAGAAGTGCCGGTATGCCCTTTTGCAACCATTCTTTGTCCTGAGGAGAAGTCTCTTCTGGCGCAAGTACATCATCGGATGTGTCAGCAATCTCATCAGGGGAGTCGGAGGATGAATGGCTTTCAACTGTGTGGCGGCTCCCAGAGGAGGTCCTCCGGCTGCCCCCACTTGTTCCACTGGACACACTCGATCTTGAACTCTCTGGCTCCTTTGACTCTGTTTGAGATACGAAAGGGAGAGAGGACCTCGAGGTCCTGCTTTGTAGTTGCGACGATAAGCTGGTCCGTTCTGTTGAGAGAGGAAATTCGACTTCCTCCTCACCAATACCTTCGTGTTCTTCTTCTATGACGCTCACGAGCCGAAGGCTGCGTCGTCCTTCGTTCTGAGGCAGGCTTAGTCTGAGTTCAGCCGATCCACCATTTGGCGGCAAGCTCATTCTCAGCGACTTGCGGCTCTGTCTGGAGCCACCAGAAGCTCTCTTTTGCGAATCTGCTCCGCTACTGCGTCTCCGCTCTTCGCCTTGAGAATCTGCGTCATCTCTGTGCTGTGCCTCTTGAGTCGCCG
>BLSF01000155.1:0-21392 GCA_012862575.1 Parietichytrium sp. I65-24A | reverse complement strand
TTAGTCTTCGTGCTAGCAAGATTGGCGCTGAAGGAGCATCAGCGATCGGTCGCGCGTTGGAGAAGAACACTGCGCTGAATACATTGGAGTACGTGTGACTTTGACACCGGTTTGGTGAAAACGTTGTGTACCTCGATGACTGATGTGCTTTTGCAACGAAATAGTCTTGGGTCCAACAACATTGGCGATGAAGGAGCATCGGCGATCGGTCGCGCGTTGGAGAAGAACACTGCGCTGACTTTGTTGAAGTACGTGTTCCTTTGGCACTGATGTGGTGATAGCGTTTAGTATTTCGCTAAACTTGGTCATGCTTGGTTGCTGACATTTCTTGTCTATTTCATGAAATAGCCTTGGTTTCAACAAAATTGGCGATGAAGGAGCATCAGCGATTGGTCGCGCGTTGGAGAAAAACACTGCGCTGACTAAATTGATGTACGTGTGATGTTGACACCAGTTTGGTGAAAATTTGAAGTACCTTGCTATACTTTCTCTGACTTAATGGCTGACGATTTTATGTCTCTGTGCAATGAACCAGTCTTTCTGAGAATGACATTGGCAAAGAAGCAGCATCAGCGATTGGCCGCGCGTCGGAGAAGAACGCTGCGCTGACTGTATGGAGTACGTGTGACTTTGGCACTGACTTGGTGATAAAGTTCATAAAATTTTGTACCTCGCTGAACCCGGAACGTTCTTGACCTTGACTGACACGCTCGTTCTTAATTCTTAAAAAGTCTCTCGCACAGTCCTTTTGTATCCTAGCTCAGGGTGAACAAAGCAGCGGAAGAGGATGTGGAGGATGGTCGCGCTCATTTCAAACAGAAATATTTAAGACCAGAAAGACCGAGCCATCAAAACACTCCGGCAAGAAGTTGTTTCCGCATATCCAACGTTTGAAGAAGTCATCATCATCATCCCAAAAGAAAACTGACGCTGGGCTTAGGTCTGCCGCGAGGCCTTGTCACCTGGGCGGGTGTTTTATTCCAGAACAATTCATTGAACTAATTTGGTTGATCAGGATTATCAATTTCGATTTATATGTTATGTTTTTAATTTTGTGGTGTCGTCTTGAGACGAAATTGGTAGCGAATGAACCGGCTCATTGTCAGGGAGAGAGACAGAGACAGACAGAGAGAGATATTATGTTGTTGAGCCGTTTCATTGTCAGGGAGAGAGAGAGTTAAGATTTGTTGTTGACAGATACGGTACGGATGCGCCCCCACCCCCCGTGTGTCTCTCGGTCGTCCGGTCGTCGGTGGGGCGTCGTCGTGGAGTTGATTCGTGAACCGAGTAGAGTTGTGAATCGAGTTGAATCTAGATCGAGTTGAATTCTGCCTCTGTATCGCCTTTCCCTCATTCATTCTAATCGGTTTGGTATCGCTCGTGATTTCCGGGAGCATATTCTGCTTCTGCGCGCTGCACCGATCCCAGCCCATCGCTGCCAAGTTTGTGATCTTCTTTATGGTCGTCGGTGTGGCGTGGTCGTGTGTCATTGTCCGGCATTGTCAAATTGATGCGGGTGAGTCGGTGAGAGCGAGTGAGGAAGTGGCACACCTCCCGAATCTGGCGGCACCGGTGGCCTGCTGGGCGATCTTCACCACGGTTGCGGCCGTCGGCTCCCTGGAGTGGACCCGCCCCTCGACCGCGTGCGAGACCACGTGGGCCAGGGTCGGAGCGACACTAGAAGCGACACGGGAAGTGGAACAGCAGAGCCAAAATGAGGGAGAAGGGGAGGATGGCATGTCACGCATCGAGCGCACCGATCGCCTTGAGTAGGAGCTGGCGCTGTATTGGGAGGAGGCATGGGCCTGCGAGAACTCCCGCTCGTGGCTTCTCGCCCCGCTGCGCATGGTGCTCTCCTCGGAGTATTGGCTGGCGCTGGGGCTGATTCTAATTTTTCGGCATTCTACGGGTTCAGTTACTTTGCATCAGCTCAGTCAAACCAGTCTTTGTCCTGATCTTTCTTTTGAGGGCACACTGGCTTGTTGTATTAATGGTCTTTAGCCCCTAAAGCATTTGCAGCTGTTTAAAATAAAGCACGCATGACCTAAGTGTCAGGAACAATTTCATTCACAATTAGGTCCAATCACTCAGCTGTGAGTCCAGGAGATCTCCTTTCCCCGTTGCCCACTCCGGAATATTGAGATCACAACATCATCAAATCGAAATCTGAACTCTGAATCCTTTCGAAACTCTGAAAACTGTTTCAACAAGTTGTTGAAGTACAGAATTCAGAATTCACAAAACAAGAACCCACCGAGAACCCGCTGGGAAGCCACTGAGAACCTATCAACTTTGAAACCTAGTACGGGTACCGTTAAGAACAAACCTAGGCAATCAAAGTACCCACTAAGAACCCAAAATGAAGTCCGTCTGTTAGGATAAATCATAAGAGAAGCATTACAGCTCAAAAGTTGTGTGCTATCTCCTACTCTCCCCGCTCTACTAACATATTTGCTACTCTAGCTAGCTAGAGGATATGCTAGGATGAATAGGGCTACGGGCCAACCTCGCCGCCACGAACACCTCAACCGACAGCTGATGGAGAGACTCAAACTCCGACAACATCTTCAGGTGCTACACAGGAGCCCACATCGGGAACGGCGGGCTTGGCGGGCGCGTCAGCAGTTCTCTCATTCATCCTTGCAAAGCTTGTCCAGGAAGCATGTAATCCTTAAGTCGTTCTCTTTGTCTGGTCCGTGAAGGAAAAACAAACGAAACAGATCATTAGATTTGGAACTAATGTTTAATTTGTTCAAGGAAGAAAAGAAATTGAGAATACGACTTCTAGTCTTGCGACAAAAAGGTTGCCAATCATGCTTTGTAAGCACAGAACTCTTTCTTCGATTAGACAACAAATAAAAATTTAACAGTTTCCCGCCATACTTTTGCGGACTAGGAGAACGGCATCAGATTTCACCAGTTGAAGTTCTGTCTGTACACCCTGGAGCATCGCTTCTGCATTTTCTGTGTGCGACTTCTCGATTGCGAGCCTCCTACGAATCGTCGTTCCACTTTGAAAAATTTCTGCTCGACCGCACTCTGTGTCAGACCAATAGCATGCCTCCCCCACTTCAGAAGGAGTCACCTCTGCACCCTTTTTCGCGCCTCCCGCTGTGCAAGCGCAAGACATTCTCCTCACAATGAGCTCCTCCTCTAAATGCTTCTTTTCCATCTCCGAAAAGTACGACTGCCGCTTGGCATTACTAAGCTCGCGTTCGGTTTCCACCAAGTGCATTTTGAGCTTTGAGTTTACGACATCTGCTTCTGCAAGCCCGGACTCAAGAACTTTGCAACGATCTTGCTCCTTTAAAACTTCCGATTGCGCTGCTTTGATCTTGTGTTCCATCTTCTTGACATGTTTCAAAAAAGCCCGCTTTTCCGCGTTTGTTGCGCGATCTTGGCAGCTGCTGGAATCCCCGCTGCTGGAGAGCCTTTCATGAAGCGACTTGTTCTCTTCCACAAGATCATTCTGCCTTTCTGCTTGAAGCTCGCACTCCAAGCGCGCCTGTTGCAGGGCTGATTCAAGGTTCCGGTTCAACTTGGAGCTTTTTTCAAGCTCCTGGGTCCTTTCTTCGGCCAATGTTGTAATTTTGTCCAAATCGCGCAGCAGACCTTCTTCTCGGATCTTGCCGTCCTTTGCTTGAGTTTCCAGCTGAGAAATGGTCAGTTTGTACTCTTCCATGGCCTGCCGTGAAGCAAGGTCGGCTTGTTGCTTCTCTTCGGTAATCCCTTCTAATTGTATTTGGTCCTTGGAAGTCACCTTGTCCGTCTCGGACTGAGCTTGCATAACATTCAACTTGGCGCGAAGTTCATCAACCTCCTTTCTCAGAGCTGCCTCCCTCTTGCGAGCCTGACGGGTGAGTTTTGCTTCGCGGTGGCTCCACTCTTGCTTTTTCTGCTTGTACCGGTCTTTCTCGCGCTCGAGTTCTTGCCGGAGCCTAGATTCTCGCCTTGAAAGACTCGCAACAACAGGAGGGGTGCTTTCAGCTGCCTTTTCGCTCTTTAAGTGCAAATACATGTTTTGAAAGTACGTGTCGACGGGATTCTCCCACAAGCTCTCCTGAGTATCCTCATTGTAATAATATGTCTTTTGAGTGTTGTGGTCAAATAGTTCCACCCACGGTCTCTCCAGCTCCGCCAGGAGCGCTTCCTCGGCGATCCACAGAAACCCCGCGTCCAAGTCGGGGTCCATCCCCAAATCTCTCGCGTGCGCCTTGACAGCTTCTGCCGTGGCTTCCACGCCCGCTCCTCGCTGCTGCCTCGGCCGAGCGTTCACACTTGCCTCCCTTGCATTGCTGACACCTGGCGAACAGCGCTTCCCAGATCCCTTGCGCTGCAACCTCCGCTTATCCACAACAGGGTTGACGAAATCCGTCTCGCTCCCGTCGCTCTTGCTCTCCAGGTCTTGCCGCGAGTCCCCCGACAAGTGCGCGTGGCGGATCATTCTCCCTCGCGCTTGCCTTGCGAGATCGTTCTTCAAGTTCAAGTTGCCTTCCACGCGAACGGCTCTACACGCCTTGTCTGCTTGCCTGCTGGTCTGGGATGGGCCTGTTTTCGGTTGGCCCAACTTGAATAATTTGCTTTGCCTCCCAAGTCACAGACTGCGCACTGACTGACTGTGAGTGCTAGTACACCATCGTTCAACTGACTGTGAGCCTTCGTCTCTACGTTGTCCATCTATCTAAATCTATCTATTCATACATGCATGCATGCGTCCGTGCATTGATGGAGATTTGTGATGAATAAACATTCAATTTTGATAAATGAAAACTTTATTCTTCGTCGATTGATCAAAAGTTTTATCCGTTGCCCAATGTAATTTCAAAGTTATTCCGAAGTCCCAGTTACGTGGTACTAGTAGCTAGCTATTACAACGTCTATTCATTACTTTACTTTACGAAATAAAATACTCTTCTCGTCTACTACTAGCTAGCTGATAGTCTACGTCTACCTGTGTAGATATAGTGATAGAGAGAGAGGTAGCAGTGCCATTAATATCTTACCCTGACGACTGGTAACTGCCGGATAGAGGCTTGTTGCTATTCCTGATGGTTATCCTGTTGTGTAGAGAGTTAAAGCCTGGTAAGTGGTAAGAATTTTCCTTTTCGCTCTTTTCGCGCAAGGAAAGAGGTCGCCCGCCTTGGGCCATTGAACCATTTTATTTGTAAATAAAGCCGACATACTGGACTATTTCATTCTTTAAGCCAGTTTAGGCTAGGCCTCTTGCAAAATGGGGTGTTTGGCGTTGGGTGAGAAATGGTGAGAACGACTTATTTACAAATGAGCAGCTCCGAGTTGTGCATGGAACCCAAATCTGTCTGGTCCTCAGACCGTGATGACCATGCCGGCCGCCTTTGAGACGCGACGAGACACGAGATCCAAACCGCCACACTGAATCGAAGTCTTTTTGTTCAAACAAAATTCGGACGGTTCGATCCGTTCTGTCAGTGTTCTGTCACCCGTTGTCATCCACATGATTTACTTCGGGGCCAACTCCCAATGGGTTCCTCAGAAGTACGTCCACTTACCTAGCCAACGCCACTGAGATTAACGTTTACCTTGGCAACCACATTCGTGCAGGTACTATGACCTACTATCGATCGTCGGCTTCAGCGTGTCGGACACACAAGTTGGAATGTCTTGACTGATTGATTGGCTGACTGACCAACTTCTGTTCTGAACTCTGAACTGAAATGTGTTTGACTGAGCAGAACAGCTTTCGATTTCTCTTTGCGTGTGGCTGGAAGACAAATCTATGCAAACTATGGAAAGTGAGGACATCTGGACTACCTGGACGTATTAGGAAAAGGCGTTTAGCTATGTTCAGCTGCCATTCATGTGCCGTGTTAAGAGGTAGCTAGTTGTGTCCTCTGCATTGCTGGCAGTTCAGCGTGGCAAGAACTTGAATGAGTTACCGGTACCGGTACTTGCTAGTTATCATTTGAACGATTTGAACAGTGTTTGTTCAAAGCGTTTGACAAGGCGGCCCCTGGCTCTTATTGAAACAAACGAGAAGAAATGTGACAATCAGTTTTGTTGTCTCTTCCATCTCTCATTCTCTTCCATTCGCTGCGCGTGAGCACTCGTACTAGTACTCAATCGTTAGCGGTGTTTCATTTACAGTATTCCATGAAGCACGCTCATCAGTACTTGCTTTAAACTTTCGTCCAAAGGAAATTTAGAGGGACTTGGACTTTGCTATTAGAGTGAGTCGGAATGAATGGTAGTTATTTTCATAGAAAAGCAATACGATAGTGGTAGACGAACTATCAACAAGTTCCCCTACATTACCACATACCGTTCTATGAAATCGCACTAATCCTCAATCATAGCCTCTCTTCGCTCCAGCCAGTCCTATACACAGCTAGACCAAATTACCTAAGCTTACGGCTATGATAACCAGGCAAAGTCGCACTCTTGTCACTCTTGTGCTCACCCAGCCCCCTGAGTCCGATAACACGAAGCCCGTCGTCCGCGCCAGTCTGCGAAGGTATACCCTAACCAGTAGCGTAGCCTCCGCCCCGGGACGCGTGGCCGAAGGTAAGCGACACGGAGTCTCCCGACAAGCCCACGGCGTCTCGAACCTCTGTCGAAGAGAGAGAGAGTGTGAGAGAGTGTGTGTGCGAGTACGCAAGGCGAGGACCTCCGCGTACGTTCACGTGTACTGGCAGTAGCGCTCGGCTGCCACGCACCGCCTGTGAGTACAGGTGTAAAGTGTCAGGTTCCACTGTGCAATCCGAACAGATAGTCTTCTGGTCGGTGACTTGAAGGATTGAGAAAACTCGGAGCTCACGGCGAAAACAAGTCGCCGCGGTGGTCTCATCGAACGCACAAGCACAATCACACGCGACGCAATGTGGAGAGGATGTGTAATGGTGCTGGCGGCCTTTGGCGCGGCTTGCAGTGCAGCGGCGGAAGTGGACAATGGAGGGCTGTGGGTCCCAGCTCGGAGCGCGTGGCCTGGGATCGTTGCGGAAGTGGCGAACAAGACGCAGCCATACGGCGGAAGTGTTCCGTACTCTTCGGATAATAGCGAGACATACTTTGGCGAGGATGGGGCGAGCATGGCGTTCAGACATGTGCCGGAATTACGGCAGGTGGACGGGTCGTTCGTGAGCTTTACGTCGCCGCATGAGATGAACCTTGGAGTGCACTTCATCACGACGATATACGTGCTAGACCAGGATGGGCAGGTGGTATACCTTGCCATGACAAACGGAACGGATGTGGACCATATCGGCGCAGTGTTCAAGGTTGGCGGCGTGGCCGATGACTGGCTGACACCTTACTCGCACTGCAACCTCCACGGGCTTTGGGTCGGCCCGGTTTTGCATGTTGTGGACGAGGAGAGCTGGAACATAACTCGCGATTCTCTGGAGCAGCTTAATTCCGGCGGGGAAACTTGCGCTCCCGAGAGCTCGAAACTCTTCGTTCTCAATGATAACGCAGCCGTCAACATGAGGCTACTCGACGCGGATGGGAACGTTATCGACTCTACCTCTACCGCCACACCTGTCACCCTTGAAGTCTCTTTAGAGTTTCGGAAAAACTGGTTCTTGGGCATCGGGTTTGCGGGCAGTATGGTTCCAGCAGATATGATCGTATGCGCGCACATTGACACACAAGTAGGTTGTTTCGATTACTATGCTGGTGACCGCGTTGATGGGCCGCGCCCCGACTCGGAGCTCGGCGGGACGTCTGATGTTTCGCTTGTCGAGTATGGCGTAAACGCCAGCGAGTATCTATCTTCCTCCGTCGGTCAAACCGTCAAAGCGCGTGTTCACAAGAGCGTGATTTCTGGTGACGGCTATGACACGCTGCTAAACACCGGCGCCAATGCGGAACAGCTTCTTGTCTTTGCCACGTCTTCCGTGGCGTCCGAGAGCTCCTTGGAAAGTCACAACTTTTTGCAATATCACGGGCTGGGCAATCGAGGATACCTCAGCGTGAATCTGCGCGAGTCAAATTCAATTGGTGAGTGTATCACATCTACAGAGCGAGACACACGCGATCTCCAGATCATGCACGGGATTATGATGTATTTGCTCTGGGCCATTCTCATCACTATTGGTGCCATCCTTGCGAGATATTGGAAACACACAGATTGGTGGCTCGGGACACATCGGGCGTTGCAGTCCATCGGCACAATCATTACCCTTCCCAGTTTTATTCTCACCTACTCGTGGCAAACGAGCAACACCACCCCGCACAGCATTCTGGGCAAAACTCTAGTCTATTCTTCGTGGGTTCAGGCTCTCATGGGGATGACCATGTACGAATCCTCACGGATGACGAAAGCACTTCTTAATAAGGTAAAGGAAGACGGCGAGTCAAACCTTTCACAGGAGGCTCGGGCTCTGATGCTGTCGTACGGAGAGCTCCATGGGAACGAGTTTTTGCGAAAATTGCACTCCGATCGTATTCAGCACCCTGAAGTGCTCAGTACTGAAATAGATCGATACGTCATGAGACATTTGGACTCGCGCATCCCACTGATCCCTGCAGAGTGGGTATACTTTGTCATCATTCATTTCCGACAGCGCGTTGCACGCCCGCTGCATCGAGTACTAGGGCGCACCCTTCCAATTGTCGCGTACGTCCAAATCTTCATTGGTGCGTGGACTCTCGAGGTCAGCGACACGATCCATGACTTTCTTGTGGGATGGACAGCTCTCATCGCAATGATTATCGCCTACAAAGAGCTGGAAAAACAATTTGCACTTCCGACTCGAGTGCGCAAGCTCTTCTCGATCTGCTTGGAGGGGTTTCATCGCCTGTTTAAATGTCGTCAAGAGCCCC
Source organism: Parietichytrium sp. I65-24A (assembly GCA_012862575.1). Taxonomy (NCBI): domain Eukaryota; class Bigyra; order Thraustochytrida; family Thraustochytriidae; genus Parietichytrium; species Parietichytrium sp. I65-24A. The sequence goes on along the minus strand of BLSF01000155.1, from coordinate 12,593 downwards.
AAACAGAATGTGAGATGAAGACGGACCCATCAGAGGGCAACGGATCTGGTGCTGCTGCTGCCGCCTCTGCTGCTGTAGCAGAGACATCCGGAGGCAGGAAGGCACCGTCGGATTCGGGATCCAGGAGCCAAATCGTGGAGGACGTTGAAAGTTCTGAAGAGAGCACCTTGGAGGTGTCCTTATTCAAGAACAATACCCCTTCGAGTGCAAATCGAGCTTCCGAACCAAACACAACACAAATCACCGAGATCTAAGGCTCGGCAGCTCAGTCTGCCTGAGTAACTTAAGAATAGTTTTTCAGTATATGTATTGTGTAACCTAGAAACTATCGAGCTTTGGCTCATTTCATATGTCAGCTGTTGTATTTGACCCTCTTGCGACTACTAGCGAAGGTATGATGCGCCTTGTTGACAACCAATCATCTCCCCGACTTAAAAGGCGAAGAAGGAAAAGAGTGCAAGCGTGCTCTATCATCCTTTGTGACTTACAGACAGTGGCTTGCAACGAGGAAGAGCGCGTGCAATCAAAGATGCAGATAAGCTAACAAGTTACCATTGACTGAACTCGGAACCACGTTGCGGAACATCTAACGAGGTAGTATATCATTGTCCAAACGATGCACCGCGGCATCGCAAAAGAAGTCTGCAGGTCATACCTCGAGAAGTATAGCAAAAGAATGGACATCAGCGACATGAAAGTCGAATTGCATGCGTCCATTCTCCTCCTGGTCTCTGCCATGGGCGACTTGATGATGTGATGTAAGGCATGCTCTTCGGATGCTCTTTGGAAGAAGAGGTTTCTTAGGGAGAGAATGAGACAGAAGGAATGCACGGACATCGACCACAGCGCAAGTTCGATGAATTCTGATCTCGACGTGAAGCCGAGTATGGCACACATGAGCAATACTGCGCAAGTCGTCCTCGCCAACTGAGAATTGTACTCCGTTCGAAGCATCAAAATCATGTCGAAAATTGGCGCAGAGATGAACGGCAACACTGCGGCAGCATTCAAGCCGAGTTCCTTGTGGATTATAAAAGTGCGAGAGTCAGTGCCCATTTCTTTTTTTTTCATTTTCTCCGGCAAAATTAATGGAATCTCCAAACTGTTTCAAACTTACAGGGATTGTTGAGCACCGAGGAGAAAACACAAAGGTCATCCCCATGCTAACTCCGGATAGTAGCAGCCACAAACCCTCACCAAAAAGAATGGACTGCTTCAGGCTCTTGAGGACGGGCGAGTCGCTCAAAAACGGCCTCGCCATGAGAGTAATTACATAAATGCCAAGCGACACGGAGAATGCAGCGACTGCTGCATGCGCCCAAGCTGGTACCGCAGCGCTGTAATGGCAGTCGGCCGAGCAAAAGTAGACGTACGCCAGGAGTGAATCCATGTCTGCTGACTCCTCTGCCTTCAGCAAAAGATTGCGATGCCCCCCCATCCGCAAGAGCTCCCTTCTCTCAATCCGAATCGACCTCGTCTTGAGCGAAGGCGTGCTGGCGATCACTAGCCAAATCGCCGTTGCGGCGACGGCTACGAGCGACATCGCTGATACCTTTGTGGAGAGGCTCGCAAATTGCATCGCCGCATCGTGAGCCAAATCACGTCTGCGAGCCGGCCTGTCACCGTTCTCCCCGACCACGAGCATCGTGCGCTCGCTCCATTCTTCTGCCCCATCGCTTCCCTCGTCCGGCTCTGCCCCTTGGCCGGCCGAAACTCTGACTATAGTTTCGCCGCGAATGATCGCATCACTGTCAAGTCGAGCCGTGCTCGTCTCGGAGACCACGGCGCGGCTCATTGCGTCCAAGCCTTGACTGACGGCCCGACCGGGGATTACGGGCTCTTTACGGGCTCTTTTCGTCAACAACGGCCGGACCGGACCATTCACTGGCGTTTGTTTTCGCGACTTTGCTCGAACGCTCGAGATGCTGCAACAGCCGCGCTTCCTACGGCTTCTCTATCCACGAGTAGCCTCTTGGTGCATGAGCTGGCCTGTTTTCGCTGTGAAGCCCGGCCCACGTTTTCTTTTCCTTGTCATCCTTATCCTTAACCTTATTCTTGCAAATTACCCTCCATACTTGTTTCCCCGCCGTTTAGTGTTTATGGTGTGCGATTTTAATATGTATTGGCAAGGGTCGCTCAGCTTCCGTCTTACTAGATTTTAGCATTCAGAAGAATTCAAATCAGAATTTAGAGCTTGGGTCACCAGCTCACCGGCCGCGAATGCGAAAGTGTGTTTGCCATGCTACGATAGCGTTGATGCTGGGGAAAGAAAAGCGAGCGCTTTTTGCACAAGGCTTTCACTGAGCTGTGTGCGTCTGTCCTACAAGTGCTTAACTGCTTCTATCAAAATGTTACCGTTTGGCTGCCATGATGCCACAGTGTCAAGTCTGAGGACTCGCCGGTACTGATTCAGAGTACCAGTAACCAACCCAGTGTTAGCGCAGATGTACTCGTTAACCCGTTTCTGGATGTGGGCGTCATTTAGCAGAGCAGGAACAATTGCTGATCAAATGAATATCAAGTAAAAAAAAAGAGAGATGCAAAGGGAAGCAAGGAATTTTCTAGGATTGAATGACCAGGCGTCTTTTGACTCACATGTCCATGCAATCATTTTCTTGTTTTCGCACTCGTTATGCGCTACACATAGGTTATATCTTTCTGGACTCAGAGAAACTGGAACTTGGCGCTAATGCCGTAGTGGTCCGAAGGGTACAAGGTGCTGTCGTGGTCGTGCGGCTTGTCTCCCACAAGCTTGGTGGCAACGGCCTGGATGGGGCCCCGGTAGAAGATGTAATCGTAGCACTCTTCGTCTCCGAGATCTTTCGTTGCACATTCGTGGTTTTGGTGAAATGTGATATCAGGCTCCTCGCCGTTGCACTCCTTGAAGGCGCTTTTGAAGCCTAGATCCTGGGCAATGACATGAAGCTTCTCACTCGGAGGACTGTTGAAGTCTCCCATGATCAACACCGAATCAGACTCTTTCACCTTGCTGTCTTTGGACAACCATGCGACGATCTTTTTAAATTCGCTTACTCGCGCCTTCTCGCATGCCGCGCGAACCTTCTCTGACGGGAAACCCGGGGTGTCTGACAAGTGCACGTTGATGACCCAAACCCTCCGTGAACTGTCCTCCTCTTGGTTGCCACCTCCCTGCACGTGGAGCAAGGTGCGCTGCGCGATACGATATTTCCCACCTAGTAGAAGCGGACGAAAGCGCTTCGGGCAGAGCTCTTGCTTGGCAATCGTGAGATTTCCGAACGACCATCCGCTTCCGAGAAGAAAATACACCACATCCCCAAGAACCGGGGTGTGGAAAAGAAACGGTCCATCCAAGTAGCTGAGGATAGTTTCCAGCACTGCCGAGTTGAAATATGCATATGCATCCCTGAACGCAAGGCCGATTGTGCTGGCAAAGAACCACGCAAAGAGAAATCCCACGATAGGGAGGCGTTCAAGATAGGCTGGAAAGCAGGGCCCCGAGTTCACCTTCCATTTACCTGGGAGCTCCCGCTTGAGCTCTCTGTCCTGGCCCACATAGTATCCTCCGTTTTGGACTTCTTGCAGGCAAGCAACGTCGTGGTCTGCCTCTTTGCCGCTGATGATGTTGCGCACCATAGGCATCCGCTCATTGTGCCTGTCTAGCACGTAGCGGATGTTGTACGAAAGGCATGTGAACGTCCCGCTCATTTTGAGTCGTCTCGCTTACTCTTGGGCAGGAGGCAGGAGGACGCGAAGCAAGAAAGGTGTTTGTTTGCAAGGTCAACTCCGCAAGCTGTGCAAGTTCGTATGCAGCGCCATCCCCAAACCAACCTTTTTTCGAGGTGTCTCTCTATTCACACTTTTCCGACAATGTCCAAAACGCCCACCCTTTTTCTCTCTCCTTAAACTCCTAAACACCACCTTTCATTCATTCATTCATTCATTCATTCGTTCGTTCGTTCCTTCCCCATCTGTACAGTGCTTGTGCGAATGTGGCGCGAAGATCATGATGTGTTCGACAGTAACTTATCACGCATTACTCTTCTGTCCTTGTCACCGTCAGACGCAGACGATGATGGCGCACGCTTTTCAAGAGTGGATTTGTGTTCTCCCGAGCCAGAACAAAAGATGATCCAAATTGGAAGAGAATGGTGAGAAAGTGGCGATGGTATGGTCCCATCAGCTCCGACTGACAGTGTGAGTACGCGCGGCCTTGACGGCAAGGTGGCAAGGTGACATGCTGCCTGCGGAACCTCCGTCGAAAGACAGCACAAGAACGCGTTGAAACCTCGGCAAATCATGGAAAATCGCAGGGGCCCGCCTATTGCGCAAACCTTGCGACTGATAATGCTCAGAGCCAGATACGCTAGGACCATTCGAAAGCTCTCAAAGTCTCGAGCTGGTCGCAAAATTGACGACCTTTTCCAAACCTTTTCCTTGGCCACCGAAGCTACAGTGCATCTACGAGCGCGTGTGCGGAGTCCCAGCAGCCATGGCCGGCACGTACTAACGGTAAGTGATTTGCATGCGCGTTTCGTTGATAAGTCACGTTTTCAAAAGTTCAAGGCAGGTCATCGAAAAAACACCACAAATTTCGAGCGCAATGAGGCAACACGCGAGGAGTCAACCGCACGTGTTCTTCGAAAGAGAATGACTTGCAGGCAAGATTAGTTTTACATTTGCCGGTACATGTCACTCAAAAACTGCAAAGAAGACGCCGTTCGTTCTCGCTCCGCACCAGTACCACTGTACTCGCGCAAATCAAAGTGTTCAGACTTGGCGTAGCAAGCTTTGAGCTTCAAGGTGCTTCTCTCGTCATGGCGTTTGCTTGACTTGTCAACCCCACCAGTCCAGGAAATCTAAATTCTAAACTCTGGTAAATTATTACCAGTCAGGAAAAGAAAGGTGTGTAGTGAACTCGCAAAGAGGTGCAGTAGTCACAGCTACCCGACTCGCGAGGAAAGGTGAAGGTAGTGATGAAGAAAGCAGGGTACAACGACTAGCTAGCTCTACCGTCCCTCCCCGACGCTGTGAGTGATAGGTGAGTGATGTAAGAGCCTGGGCGAGAGATTGTGAGACTTGTGAACCAAAAGGATTGTATCGAGGATAATCTAGCTTGTGAATTCAGAAGATGCAGAAGATGCAGAATTCAGAATAATGATAATTCAGAATTTTCGAAGGATTGCGAAGTGGACAATAAAAAGTGCGGTCGATGTTCGGAACTACTCTTTAAACACGAGAATGGTACTAGTGTAGTAGCACTTAAGGCAAATACCAACATACCAGCAGTAGCGCCAAACTTGCGCAAAGAGACGGTTGATTGGGTTTCAGCGGGTTAGTCCGGGGTGCGATTGACAGTCTTGAATCTTCGGCACTCATTCTGATAAGCTTAAATGTTGAACTTTTAGAGATTCGTATAGATTTTCAAGGACCTGTCCTCGTCCTTGAGCATCGCAACAAGTGCAAAGGTTGGTGCACCTTGTCAGCTTCTTCCAGTGTATACCTCTAGGAGGCGAAGGTGGTACGTCAACATGGGACATCACTCGGGGGAATCGGGGAAATTTAAGTGGTGTTGTGTTGACCAAATAAAAACTCTCTTGAAAAAGATCAAGAGACAAACCTCGCCTCATCGCAGACTTGGAGTCTGACTGACCGTATTGCAGACCTTCAACTCAGCGCGGAGCTGTCTGGGATCGGTCGCATACCTGGCAAACGCGGTCACAAAGAGTCCAGCCGTGGTGGCAAAGAGCTTGCTCGCTCCGTCTTGGGAAAGATGAACTCCACAACGTTGGCCGCCAAACTCGACGGCGTGCTGCCGCTGCGAACAATGCTGTACGGCGTCGGACCGAGCGAAATGGCAGAGTCGTTGGAGACGCAAAGCGCTCCAAAGTATGTGGAGAACGCGATCTCGTGCTATTTCTTCCTGGTGGCGGTGGAGTTTTTGGTATCTGTGGCCAAAGGCAGGCCCGTGTACAGGTTCAACGACACGATCATCTGCATTCTCCAAGGATCTGTGCAGCTGCTTTGGGTGTATTGGTTCAAATATATGGAGATAGTGGCGTATTGCTACGTGTACGAGCACTTCCGCCTGGTGAACGCAGAGCCCAAGTCATGGACAACTTGGATAGGGTGCCTGCTTCTGGTGGACTGCGGATACTACTGGATGCACAGGTACGCCCACACCTTTCATGTGTTTTGGTCGGCGCACAGCCTTCACCACTCTGGCGAAGACTATAATCTGGCGACGGCGCTCCGCCAAGGCGCCATGCAACCTTTTTTTGGATGGCTTTTCAAGCTGCCGAACGCCTTCTTTTTTCATCCTCTCATTTTTGCGCACCACTCCGCTCTCAACACGCTCTATCAGTTTTGGATTCACACAACGTTTATTGGACACCTGGGTCCCCTAGAGTACGTCTTCAACACCGCGTCGCACCATCGCATGCACCATCGACCGCCTGGAAACTGCAACTATGGAGGTGTGCTGATTATCTTCGACCGCATGTTTGGCACTTTTGTTGGTGAGGACGAACAGATTGACTACTACGGGCTGGCCAAGCAGTACGACACCTTTGACCCCGTCTGGGCCAATCTGGAGCATCTTCGCCGGATGCAGACCAATGTGGATCCGAAGAAATCCAGGGGCTTGGCATTCTACTTTCGATTGATGTTCAAGCGCCGTGTAAACCACAAGCTCGTCTTCAGGCCGCTAGACTTATTTCGCCCGCTACCAAAGCCCGTCAAGAGCTTGTGGGCCGAGCCAAAACCAGCCAAGCGTGAAAAGTATGATGGGTTACCATCAGCCAAGATCCCGGCCGTATCAGGCTATACGTTTGCGCTTTTCATCGCGGCTATGATCTGCACATTGGCAGGGCTGGACTCCGCTTCCAAAGTAGATGCAAAGGGCATGGCACTCATCCAAACCGTCTGCTTTTCCCTCTACGTGTGCATCGGCCGTCTCCTGGATGGCTTTGAAGTAGGGAGCAAATTTAATACTGCGCGAGTACTTGCATTTCTCTGTCTCTCAAGCTGGCTTTCCCTCGCGAAACATGTCGACAGCCAGTCCGCTGCCAACTTCTTTCAAGGCCTCTCTGTCTTGGATGCTGTCGCTTGGTTTGCAGTATCCCAAAAAGCGCGAGCGACGCTCAAAGAAAAGGTGGCATAGGCCTCAAACCAGAAACTGCGTTTTTCTGAATTTCTGAAAATTTGTTCATCTTCCAATCGATAGAGTAGTTAAACCAACACAAAACTTATTTATTTTCTCCGCCTCGATAGCTAGCTACTAGACTCGAACGTCTCAACTCTGCATCCAAGCAACCTTTGTTCGACATCGCTCAGCTCTTGCAATTTACATCTTACATTGCATCGCCCTTTCACAACGCGCACTGCCCAATTCCTCCCTCGACGCCTTTGACAATCAATCTACGCATCCCACAAAGTACAAGAGAGACACTCTGGTGCACACACGCGGAGCTGCTTACCAGATCCGTCGAATGGGCGAGACTGGCGAGACTCCCCGTTTCCCTCTAGTAGGAGATGCGGGGAGAGAAGCTGCTTGCTTGCTAGCTTGCGGTACTTGACTGTCAGTTCCCGTCACTGCCCAGACAGTTATTAGGGCAGTGAGGCACGCAGTCAGTCAGATTGCGGATAGCCAGCCTCCCAAAGACGTGAACTTGGAAGTCTTCATGTCAAGACCAGAGGTCGGTTCGGGCTTTCTTCGTCCTCGTCAGTCTCTTCATCTGCAGTAGCTCTCGCCTTGATTTCTGAAAGTGCGATGCTGTTGTGCGTGCTGATTCGGGTCTGAAAGTTTTCTAGCAGGACTGTGCTGGTGCTTGAAGATTGGGTACTACTACCTTGTACCGGTAATGGGGACTGATCGTGGAAAATGTGCTTGCTGAGGTGTGTGCATATCTTGGGCTCACGTCTGTTGGGGCATGGGGGCAGATGCTTCTTTAGGCGTCGGCCGATTTCGTCGAGTAAATACGGAGGGAGGCGCGAGGTATGTCTCGATTTCGGAAATCAATAATGAGCAAGTGCGGCGAATTGACAGTGAAAGAGGTGCGACAGCGCTTCTATTTCCGGGCACTCGAGGCTGTCTATCTCTTCGTTAGAGCGCGTCGCACGATCAACTGACATTGTGCAGATCTTTGCTGGCGTTTGAGCTTCAATGGTGTGTCAACAGACAAAGTAGTGATGGCAGCTGCAAACTTGACAGAATCTGAACGATAAGCCTCGCAAAGTGTGACGATCGATTTCAAGATCAGGCAATCCTGTAGATCAAACCATTTTATCACCGTGGCACGTTTGCATCGGTACAATGGGGTAGTACCATACATCTCCAGTGCTTGAATCATCTGCCATTTCCCCATCGTCCTTGGCAAACCACACGATGACGAACAAGCGGATCCTTGACAATGCCGCCTCCCGAAGATGCGTGTCCCGTCGGGGAAGCGCAGCAGCATGTACAGAACTACACGCCAAACTGAGGTCGGACGGGCTGCTTCTCCTCAAATACCCTTGATTACACGTCCATTTCCAATCAGAATGGGCCGCATATCCCACCAATGAAGATGTAGTTGCTTGCCCCAGATTGGGCAGACTGGCTGGCATGACCAGACCGCGAATTTCAAAACCCGAATCGAGCAACCTGCAAGAGAATCAAGTGCGACGGGTTCACCGAACAACCTTGAACAAAACTCAAGCGAGAACCAAAAATGCCTTGCTGCCAAACCGCTACCGGCGGAATTCCTCGTGATGTTGCGCTGACCTCATACAACGGCGTGGAGGTGGACGAGTTTGGTCGCAGCACCGAGTTTCGCGTCTTTTCTTGCGCACGCCCGTGGTTTCGAGCATTTCACGCGTCGTGGATCTCCTTCTTTGTGGCATTCACAGGATGGTTTGCAATTGTCCCCGCCTTAGAGTATCTCGTTCGAGATTCGAATAACGACATCACCGTCGACGTTCAAAAGACCTCCAATATAGTGAGCGTGCTGGGCACAATTTTTGTCCGCTTCGCGCTTGGACCCATCTGCGAAATGTTTGGAGCTCGACGCCCTCAAGTTATGCTCCTCATTGGGGGAGGCATCTTCGTGATGCTTTCGGCAATCACCGACAGTGCTTCAGGGCTTTACGCAATTCGTTTCTTCATCGGACTTGTCGGAGGTGCGTTCGTGCCTTGCCAGTACTGGACAAGTATGATGTTTAGTTCGCGGGTTGTGGGCTCCGCAAACGCGTTCGCTGGCGGATGGGGAAATCTCGGCGGCGGATTCGCCATGTTTTTCGTCGGTTCGCTGATCAAAGCTATCCGAAAAGCTGGTGTTGACGAGACTATCGCTTGGAGGGTGGCCATGGTGGTTCCTGGCTTTGTCATGTTCTTTGTTGCTATCCCCATGTACTTTCTCAGCGACGATGCTCCGCAAGGGAAATGGCAGGACCGCCGATACAATGACCCACGTCTTAAGGGGGGTGAAGCGCAGACTCTCGTTGCCAAAGGATCGAAGCATAGTGGAAGCCACTGGTCAGTCATCCGTGACCCTCGAGTATGGCTACTTGCAGTCACATACGCGGCATGTTTCGGGGTTGAGCTGGCCCTGAACAATTCTCTGGCTTCTTTCCTGTATCGCTATTTCAACACTGACTTGGAAGGATGCTCCGATCTTGCCACTCAGACAAGCAGCAGTTATCCCGAGGAATGCTCGGTGTTTGGGGTCGACACCGCCTCTCAAATCTCCTCATTGTTCGGCCTGATGAATCTCTTTGCACGCGCTCTCGGTGGCATCTTCAGTGATTTCATGTTCCACAAAGTAGGAATGCGTGGCCGCATCATGGTACTCTTCATCTGCCTCGTTGGTGAGGGTATCATGCTCATCGTTTTTAGCAGAGTACAAACCTCCGGTCTTGCAATTACGATGCTTACGCTTTTCTCAGTCTTTGTGCAAGCCAGCGAAGGGGCGACATTTGCGTTGGTCCCTTTCGTCAACAAACGGAATATCGGGGCAGTCGCTGGTATCGTTGGGGCGGGAGGCAACATTGGAGCAGTCTCGTGGTCAACCATGTTTAAGGCAATGACGAGCCAGCGAGAGTCGTACTTGACACTTGGGTTCATCATTCTGGGAGTGGCATCTCTCGCAGCTTTCATTCCCTTTCAAGGCGTCTACATGCTTGGATGCAGCAGTCCAGCAACTGCAGAAGATGACTCTGACAACATGTCAGAATCTTCTGAAGATGTTGGAGACCTAGTTAGCGTAAGCGGAGGACTGGACAACCCCAAGCCTGAAAGCAATGATGCCCACGTTCTTCCAAAGGTGTAAGAGGTGTCCCCGTCCCGCACCGCGGCCGCCAACGCAAAGACTTTATAAATGTATTTGGCTTTTATCATCTCGGAGTTTTTTGTATCATTTTATATAAAAAAGAAAGATATATTATGTAGTGTTGTTTCGAAGTTTCCCAATCAAGTCACTTATCAGCATGTAGAATGTTCTGACAAATGTGTGCGTTTGACTTCTCTAGACCCTTTGGATGGGTTCCAAGGCAATAGCGGGAATTACTGCTGTCTCTTGCGCGTCTGCATCTGCATGCATTCCGGATGTAAGTTTCTTTAGTTGCCGTCCGACAATACTGCCGATGTTGCGAAACTCCAGACTTTGGATTGCCTTTATCTTGAATACAAATACAGCGAAGGTGACGATTGTGATTAGATTGATCAAGAAAAGGATGAGCGAAATCAAGCTCACGGCAAACCGGTGCTCCACCTCTCGGGATTCAACCTCGGCGATTTGAAACACCAACGCCATGGACAAATTAATCGCGCTGTTTACAAGTGGCGGCAAAAGTGCTGCAGATATTGCCACGCCTACCAAGGCCGACACAGATGTGTTCACAGTGGCTAGTGCAACGCCTGTAACGAGTCAAAGATGTTAGGTTTGAACGTATGCATTCACGAGCTGGTAATTGAAAAATACTTACCCATCCCGCTCGGTACAGCGAGCCAAAATCCAACGAAAAGTGAGATGAGCTTGCCACGATTCTCCATCTCTTCGCTTTGTAAGGTTGTGCCTCCAGTCAGAGACATTAAGGACTCCAATCCCAAAGGCTTGTAAAATAGAATCGCCACGAGCCCACAAGTGGTGCCAACCATGAAGGCAATCAACAGGCCGTAAAATTCATTCCGCAACCCGAGCTTGACGTAATCATATCGGCCAATCGAGAGTCCAAAGGCCACTGCCACAATCGGGTGCATCATCGGGCTGACTAACATCGCTGCAACAACGATTACTGCCGAGTCCGCCAACAGGCCGATGCTTGCGATCAGGCTCGCAATGATAACAAACATGATGAAGTCAAAGGTAAGGTGTCTGTTGCTGTCGATCGTTGCCTCGATCTCCCTCACGGTTCGACGGTCCGCAAGTCTGTATTTTGAGGACGAGGTTTTGTCAAACGAAGGAATGGCCGCTTCGAGGGACAGAATGTGTATACTGCCATTCTCGGTCCCGATTCCGGCTGCTTCAACTTGGCTCAGAATCCTGGATAAATGCTTTGCATAACAAGCGAACGACACCAAGAACCTCTTTGATCCTTCGTCGTCATCTTCGCACCTCACGCATATCAAACGATGAACTTGAATCGTGCCCCGGAGCAGCATCATTACTCTCCGTTTTCCGTCTCCGTCTACGAAGATTTCGATTTGTCTGAGCATCTTCCCGTTGAGCCACCCGCAAAAGTGCGTCCCCCGCTCCGCGCGATACCCTCAGTTTTCACTTTATGATCTTGCCTGTCGTGCGCTTCGTTCGTCCAGTCTTTTGGTTGGTGAATGACTTTGGCCCGGCCACAGGAGATCGCATTTGAACTCTCCACATCTGTGTCAGTATGTAAGCTTTAACCTTTTCATTACGTTTGGCCCCTCGGACCCTAGCTCCTGTGCTCTCTGGACATGCTGCACCGATAAAAGCCAAAGCCAATTGAGGGTCGACGAAATTTCTTTTCACATGTCCTGTATCGCTGTGAAGCCAAACGCGAGGTGAATCACGCGACTTCGATTCCGAGCAAACCTTGCAGTAAAACAAGTCATCGCAGCCCAGCCTCGTCGACTTTTTCACGCCCGCGAAATGTCCCTGCCAACTTGAACTTTACTGTTAAAAACTGTTCATCCGAAGCCAGTTCACAACTTGAACTTAACTGTTAAATAAACTGTTCATTCCAAAGTCAGTTCACAAATTCAGAAGTCACTCAACTCCCGAAGGCAACGGATCTCGATGAGCTAATAGTAGAGATATGATTTACTACCTCACATTACGTGCACACTACAGTGGCTACACATTTTTCTCACCAACAGCCATCGCCCGAGTCTGGTGGGAATTGCCCCCGCCGCAGCACATGGCGCCTATGTTACCAGCCTGACTCGAAAACTGAAAAATCTTTGCACACGCTTTGTGCATTGCATTCATTCACGTTCTTGTGAATGTGGAGGTCCTCGCGGACAGATAGACATACGCGCGAGAGCAGAGAAAGAGCGAGCTGATTAAGTGAACTTTGCACAGGCTTGAAGGTGTTGGAGCAGACGAGGACACGAGGAGACGATTGATTGGAAGATCGTTTGTTTGGAAAGCTCCCTTCCTTGT
>BLSF01000154.1:0-26624 GCA_012862575.1 Parietichytrium sp. I65-24A | reverse complement strand
AGTGGACATTAAGGCCATCCCAGGACAACCGGTTGTTTCAAGATCAAAGATCAAGGTTAGAATGCTTGCGTTGTTGTTCGTCTCCATCGTTATGGAGAGGGGGTTTGCTCACCTTTCATCGCATCGGTGTAATTTCTATATATGTGTATGAAATCAAAGAAGAAAGGTAAAATGGCCTCATTCTTTTGTCCATTACCATCATTCTTTAGAGGATCCAAAGACGAGGAAAATATGGGCCTAATTTCCAAGTACGATTCGAGGATTAGCGACACGCGCAACGCAATGACGGAACAGATCATTCGCCTAAAGAAACATGCTGATTTGCTACAGCAAATGGATCGAGGTGAAATTGACCAAACCCACCGCGACGCTGCTTGCGCGGTGATCAAAGCTGCACACAACAACATTCTGATGCATGAAAAGTTGATCAAACACTATGAAGGGCTGAAGAATCAGATCCATCTAACCATGATCAACAATGAGATTGTAAACTCGACGTCTGAGATGAATAGTGCAATGGGAAGAGTTCACCAAAACATGTCCGTGGACCGTGTGGACAAGATTCAAGAAGGCATGATCGAAATGGTAGATCGAAACCAAGAGATTGATGAGACAGTCTCCAAGCTTGAGATTGCCATGGAAACTTGTCAAGAGAACCTCTTTTCAACCTATACAGCATCGACTAACAAGAGCAGTGAGATGGACTCGATCCTTTCAAGGTATGCTCATCTACCTTCAACGGCTGATCTTGCTGATTCGCTCCCACTCTTGCTTTCTTCAGGTCATCATTCTGCTACTGCGGTCATGAGTACCACTTCCACTGCCGCAGCAAAGCAAATGAATCCAGTAATCTAAGAATATCAATTTCTTTTGTTTTTCACATGTTAAAGCGGTCATTGTAACCTATCAATTCAGGTATTTTGCTCTTCATCACCAGCAACGCCTTGATCTCTTTATTGAGGCTCATGATGAGCTTGATGTTTGGAATGTTGAAATGGTGCTTGCCGTCATTGTCCATCTCTACGACATGATTCTTGAGGTAATCCCTAATACGCCGAAAGGTACGAATTTGATCTAGTATTTCGTCCGTGGGGAACCACGTGTGTTTGACGAGATGTTCGCGTACACACTCCAATGACCAATCCATCTGGATGTCCGGTCGAATGTATCGTTCATAGTAGGCATGCATCACCTTGGCAAGTGCGTCTGTGGACATGTTGACACGATTTTGTGAGTATAAATTGAACAATTTCACAAATTTGGGATTTTTGCTTAAATTTCCGTTGTTTAAACTCATGCATCCGAAACATTCGTCGTATTTGACGGCGGCGATTTGATCAAATTCGAGCGCGGTGCGTTGTTTGTTAGACGAGACACTCCCCGTCTCGTCCGCGCCGCTCGCATCCCCGCCCGCGCCAATCGAGTCATTTTCTTCGAGAAATCCGTTTCCATCGTCACTAAGGAAATTGCTAGTAGTGTTGCGCTGGACACGGCGGCGTTTGGAAGAAGAAGAAACGTGTTGGAAGAGCTCGTCAAGCGCTGCTGCTGCTGCTGCCGCGGAGGAAGATGAAGACGAAGTGTTTTGGTTGTTGTCCATTTTGTTGAATTACAGTAGTGCTGATTATGTATATAACTATGTATGATCAGCAGCGCTTCCACAATTCGTACTTGGTGCTGACAGTGGCGGGAACATGCAGTGTCGAGAACACGATGTTTGTTTCGTGGACCAGTTCCGCAATAAAGTACCTCATTTTTGGAGATAGGGAACTGCGATCGATGTTTTGTAGATGGAGTTTTCTATGTATTGCAAAATAAAGTAGTACAGATATAAACTGATCAAAGGATAGTTCTTGATCACTTAGACAAGGAATTTGCGTGCCCCATTGGTCTAGGTCATCTATCAAATAGTCTACTCGATATAGTTTTTGTAAGAGTTGTTCCATGTCTGCAATGTATTCGGACTTTGACATGTTTGAAGGTCTGAACCAGGCCGTATTTGAGCGTCTTTGTTCAATATCTGGAGGAGGCGTCAAGTTTATCAGCCTTGCCTCGAGCTCATCCACTAACTATACATCAAAAAGGCCTCAAGTCACTACAACTGACGACAACAAAAGACGAAAGATGTGCCGGGCTTCGTTAGAGCCAGAGTCGCCTGCTTTCAATATCAAAATAGAGCCAGAGGTCTTTACTACATCACCTGCTTTCAATATCAAAACAGAGCCGGAGGAGATGGACTTTACACCTCCATCGTCACCTGCTTTCAACATCAAAACAGAGCCAGAGATGACCTCATCTTCCATTCATGTTAAATCGGAGCCTGGTGTTGATGAATACCCTTTCGATGTAATCTTCATGGATATTAAAGCAGAACCCGAGGAGAGTGAAGAACAAGTATTCAAAACTGAGGACTTGGATTTTGATATGGAAATATTCTCAAAAGAAGAGTTAATGGAGCTGTCAGGCGCTGCTGGTGAAAACAAAGAACTATTACCATCATATTCTATTTTAGCAAACTAAAGACTATTTATCTGATGATTCATTTTTTTAAATGAAATCATCAGTGTCGCCAATCCATCTACTTATGCAGATGGATGTATTAGATGTGCCACTGGACGCTGTTTTAAGTTGGTCGTTGATTTTAGGTTCTTTGGAGTCACTTCAACAAGTCCGTCCGAATCTTCTGTCTGTGGCTTCTTTTTCCTCATAGCTCTGACAATGAATATAATCAAGATGATCATTCCTAGTACAATAGCAATTTCGTTTTTATGAAGTAGAACCTGTTCATACCAAGATCGCTTGATTACTTTCATGATGACTAATTTGTTTTTTTTTCAGATGATGATATATGTATATATAGAGTTTTCTTTAAAAGCAAAACCAGTATGGATGAAGTGACGATTCGAAGTAACAAGAGATCTGCAATTGTAGAATACGTCGAGAAATTGCGTTCCATGACATCAACAGCCTAAATTGTAGCTGCGTCTTCATCTGTACCTGCATCTGCATCTGCGACTACGGTATGTTTGTCACCGTATTGTGAATCTGAAGAAATAACGCGAATCTATTACAGCAGTCACTGTGTCAATCCGATACGTTTGAATGCATTTAAAAATGACTTATGTGAAATATGCTGGAACAAGACGTTCAAGGCAGAAACGTATAATAGGCGGAATGTAAGAGTGTCCTCTCGAGGCGAACAACTAATTAGGATCGAATATATGTACGAATAGAGGATCTAGAACAATTTGCTTGCTTTGTTTTTTATGAATTACTCCATCATTTATATTCATGGAATCGCTCATCCAAAGGGGGAAGAGCGTGACTATGATGGTTACTTTTTGAATGTGTTTGAAATGGATGATTTTTGCAAACAACTTGTCAGAAAACCTGTGTACATTGAACATAAGAGTCCATATGTAGTTGGGTATGTACACAAAGCAAAAGTCACACCGGGAAGTGAGATTTACGTCGAACTAAAATGTAATGTATCCGACACAATCAATCGATCGATCGAGATAAAATTACAAAACTGGAAGTTCGCGATGCTCTCTTTAGGCCATAATGTTGAAGAGGAAACATGTGCTGAAACAGGGGTGCCTCGAATCAAGCGAAAGATTCCACAAGAGGTGAGTATTGTCCAAAAGGGAGCACGAGACGATACGGATATATTCTACTGGTTTAAAACAATACAAAACTACTAATTTTCAGGGTGTACTTTGATCTTTGTCTTTGAGTCGCCATAATATTCGGGGTACTCTTGTAAGAGTAGGTCCATTTTAACAATTGATCCAGGTGCAAGAATGAGGTATTTTGCGCGTTGTTTACAATTCTTGTATCGCTCCAAATCATCTGCGTTCAAATTTTTCGCCATGCGTGGGTTGATGTCATCTAAAGTCACCGATCTTCGCCGAAATGGTTCCGCATGAGGATGTTGCTGTTGCCGTTGCTGCTGTTGCTGCTGCTGCTGACCTAAGACCATTGGATGATGATGTTCTGCTTGTCTCAGCCGCTTGAATTTTAGTACAAAGTAGTTGAAATCAAACGTAATCAGCACGCAACTCATAGCAGTAAGGTCAGTTCCAAGTAGAATAAGCCTCTCTGTGTTTGTGGCGGCGGTGATGGAGGAGACCATAAGTACAATTGTGCTTGCACAATACAAAAGTGACCCAACCAGAGCTCGATACCAGAGATTTTCAATGAGGAGAAACAAGGTCTGTGCTCTTTTATCATTACCCATTGCCTTGCATGCGTCTAATAGACCACTAAACACAAGGTCTGCTTTCGTAAAGGAACGCGTGATGATTATTGTCCAACATAAAAGTGAAAGTGTACAGGACGGGTAAATGATCCATTCTTTATCTTCATCCCCGATTGTCATCAACCGCGTGATTCCAATTGTCACAAACGTGATAATCATGCCTATCATCAAGTATCGATGAAGGTATATCACGATCATGGCATTGTAGCGTACCAATGGCGCTGTCGATGATGGATACTTGCGCATTTTTTTCTGTTGAATAAAAGCAATGTCATGTAATTCCGTGTTGAAGAGAGAAATAAAGACACCCGCCAGAATTGCAATCACAGTTGCAATGATAAAATGATCATCATCTGTAAGATCGTCGGCGAAAGAGAACAACACTCCTCGCTCCCGAATCAAGTTTACAATGGCATAGATGATCGTAAAAACATAANGTTGAAATCAAACGTAATCAGCACGCAACTCATAGCAGTAAGGTCAGTTCCAGTAAATAAGCCTCTCTGTGTTTGTGGCGGCGGTGATGGAGGAGACCATTAGTACAATTGTGCTTGCACAATACAAAAGTGACCCAACCAGAGCTCGATACCAGAGGTTTTCAATGAGGAGAAACAAGGTCTGTGCTCTTTTATCATTACCCATTGCCTTGCATGCGTCTAATAGACCACTAAACACGAGGTCTGCTTTCGTAAAAGAACGCGTGATGATTATTGTCCAACATAAAAGTGAAAGTGTACAGGACGGGTAAATGATCCATTCTTTACCTTCATCCCCGATTGTCATCACCCGCGTGATTCCAATTGTCACAAACGTGATAATCATGCCTATCATCAAGTATCGATGAAGGTATATCACGATCATGGCATTGTAGCGTACCAATGGTACTGTCGATGATGGATACTTGCGCATTTTTTTCTGTTGAATAAAAGCAATGTCATGTAATTCCGTGTTGAAGAGAGAAATAAAGACACCCGCCAGAATTGCAATCACAGTTGCAATGATGAAATGATCATCATCTGTAAGATCGTCGGCGAAAGAGAACAACACTCCTCGCTCCTGAATCAAGTTTACAATGGCATAGATGATCGTAAAAACATAAATGCACTTTGCATACAACCGCGTTCGAAATGTTCGTGACAGTGAATTGATGTTTACAACGACGATCAGGATAATTTGCAAGATCACACGAGGGATGTTCATCTTTTTCAACAAAAGTCTACTTGCAAACAAAGCTCGTCTTCTGAATCGTGACCGCGAGTCAAATTCCAGGACTGTCGTGAAGAGGAATCGAAAGGTAGGAGGATCTTGTTTGGATTAGAAAAGGTTAGAATCACCGAATATTCGCGCTGACTCTTCTTGACAACCCGCGTCGCCCGCGGCTGATCCCAACGGAATTCTGGATTGTAGAGTGCAAAGAGGAACATTGTCCGTTGAAACTGGTACTGGGTTTCTAGTGAGACGCCTTCTTCGTCTATAAAAAACGTTAGTACATTGCCTAAGAGTGTAGTGGTAGGTTGTTCTACAAAGTAATTGGTAGTCAAGAGCCAGAATTGTTCATCCTTATTATACTCTACAAGAATGGGGTAAGAGTCTGACTCGTCAAAGGAGGTGCTGCGAATCACGTTCGACGGAGTTCCTCTTGCCTTAAATTGTTTCATCTTCGTTGTACAAACCGAGTTCTTCTCGCATGTATCTCTCACACGTGTAAACAAATTCGTCGCAAGTTGCGAAAAGTTTACGATCGTTCATAAAGCAGTGATCTGCGTTGTGAACATGTGAATCGCTGTTCTTCATGATATCAAACAGAAGTGACTGAGTGTGCGGAGAGCTGTGGCTGTAGGTAGGAGTGTCAGATGAAGATAAAATACCCATGGTAGTGAATTTGTCACCGTATTTCTCTTTCAGACGCAAGCAGTCGTCGTAAAAGTACAAGTCATCAATCACAATGTGAATAGTAGCATCAGATGACCTGTCTTCACTGAACTCATGCTGCTGCTCCTGCTGAATGTAGCGATCAATGTCTGTACACGCGCGTTCTACGAAATAGTTAGGATTGATTTTACGTAGACATCCACACATGTATTGAAAGAGCATCTCGGGTGTTTTCATCGGCGCGGAGGAAGAGGGTAAGTTTACCGTTTCAGGTGAAAAATGTGTTTTCAATGCCTCCCGCGGGAAATCAAAGAGGTCCATGCAAGCATTTTTTGTTCGTTTAAACAATGAAAATCTCTTGAACCGTCGCGCTGACACCATATACCGTGCTAACGAGCTTTTACCCGCGTTGCATTTTCCGAGAATTCCGATGATGACAACTTTTTGGCGCGGCTGTGATGGCATGGCGATCTCATGAAACTCCGTATCAAGGATTTCATCTTCATCGTTGGTGTAAATGCTTTCAAACTCTAATTCATCCATATTTGATGAATGGATTTTTGTGTCATGGTATACATATATAGAACACTCAAAGAGGCATGTAAATTCGATTCATCCAGACCCGCAAAGTCACGAGCAAGAGCGAACGAACAAAGACAAAACAAGATGAACTACAACCCATTTCTGTACAAGTACTACATTGACGAGCTGCGCAATCCTTTCAAGTGGTTGCCGACGCATGACAAAAAGTACGGCTTTCAAGGAAAGTCGCAGTGGGAACTTTTGACGCATGTGGACCCGGAGACCAGGCAAACGCTCCGCCTTACGGAAGCGTGGGAGAATCCTGACATCATTTACGGAATCATGAACCCGCTGATCGCCAAAAGGATGAAGCCCGTTCATCTCGAAAAATACATGAAATGCGACAGCAAAGGTAAAATAGCCAAATTGATGAATTCTCTCAAGGGAGTAGGTGAAAACAATTCCGCAAAGGCTATTGAACATGTGGCGGACTTTATAATATCAACCTTGGTGCTCTACAAACTGCACAACGAGCTGGATGAGATTTACTTGCCTCTGGTCAATCTGTATGGAGGAGACGAGAAATTCGTCCTCACGCGCTTTTGGAATGTCACAGACGCAACGTTCATGCTCAATCGACTCAAGAATGTTGGTGAAGGAGAGTATAATGCAGTATGTGACATCTTTACCAGACTGGATTTGAATCTCGAGATGGTGTATGCAAAGCTGGACGAATTTAGTAAGAAACACATCGATGCTCTCCTTGGTATTCGTGCATTTTTACAGACCGCAGACGTGACTCATGTTAAAAATGCGGCGGCTGATCAAAATCTGCTGCGTGAAATTTTCGAAAAGTATACGACCGAACGGGAAGAGATGCTAAATGCTGCTGCCGCTACTGCTGATCCATCATTGAAGGAAAGAATCATGCGGGTGTTTCCGTTCATGTCATTTAATGGAGTGACTGTATCTCTCGGTGAAGAAAAATCATCCGTCACATCACCAAATACGACGGTCTTTAAGAATTTGATTGACTATCCAACCTTTGAAACAGCCATCCTGAGTAATAGGCAGATCATTAAGCCGTCAAGAATGGGCGCTTTTGAGGAACGTGCAAAAGAAATCGCCAAACATGGTTTGATGACGGTTGTCGACAAGTCGAGTCTTGATCCCAACGTGAAAATCATCGTCGTTGAATTGTGCATTCCAGAAGCAACAAACACTGCTCCTGCTGACAAAAAAAGCAGAAGAGGTCAAGGTTACAACAGAACAAGCAGGGCTACTTCTTTGCTTTTGAACGACGACTACAACGAGTACTACGATGACCGCTGTTTTTTTCTATCTTCTGGATTGGATGCATTCTTTGAGCGTAAACCTCGGGCAACAAAGAAAAGAAAGCGCGAGACTGAATCAGAAGATGTTCGGAATGTAGGTGAGTGTATTCTTGCATTTCAAGGATACCAACAGTTGTCAATGCTACGCAATTCGGTTCATCATGTACACCATGAATATAGTCGACTTGAATGTGCGTTGGTCTTTATACTCAACAAGTTGTCTAAACATCCACAGACAAGATTGATTACGGATCGAATTATTATTCTCTAAAGGCTATAAATAGTTGAAAAATTCTTCAAACTTTTCATGGTGATATTCTTGAGGCATCTCGGGTCTGCGGGATTCTTGAGATGGTACATTTTCTTATCGTTGAAGATCATAAAGACCTCTGGGTATGCTTTTGTGAGTACACGATCGGAAATCTCCTCAACGATCGTGTCATTCGTTGATTCAAAAATGTAGTTTTTTGCATCAGAAAAATCACTCTTCTTTTTGCGAATCAATATGTTGGTCATGTGTGGAACACAATTGCCTTCACTGACTTTCAGTAAGCAAATCATCAAACAATGCTCGTAATTTTCCATGAGGTCAATGAGCGCATTGAACAGAGGCCTTGTTGACTGATTGTTATACTCGTAGAGTCTCACGACTGTTTTCAACACATGCAAACATTGTGTGTACATGATGGCAAAATCCTCACAATCACCGGCTCCTCGGATGGAGATTTGAGTGTCATATTGGTCGCTCAATTTACCATCCAGGTCAATGTCATTAACATACCGTTTGTCTTCACCAAATAGCACGTGCATGGTGACCAAAATGCACTTTTTAAGCGCATCTGGATCGTTTTGATGAAATGTTCGTTTCATGTCTTCATAGCGGATGGCTTGAATCATCCGGTATGCAATACTCAGACGGTTCTTGTACATGAGATGATCGGTGGTCAAATAAGCCTCTAAAAAGTAGCGACGATGGATGGTAAAGCGGCGGTCGTCTGGTCCAGCAAATTCACCAATCATTGTCCTTGTTGAGGAGGGAAGAAAATCGAGGCTCACCTCAATTATGTCGTTGTTGTTGTTGTTCTTCTTCTTCTCAAATGCCGCCGCCGTTGCGTAGGAAGATGAAGAAGCATCAGCATTAAACCCATGTCGATGGCGAGACTTGAATTGAACATCTGCGCTATCCATCTGACAAGTTCGCTGACACTGGCCCTTTCCGTTTACCTTAAATCTAAACCATTCAATAGGTTTATTCGTCTGGCTATCAACTGTGAGCAATCGCTCATAACTGATGCATGTTTCGTTGATTTCGTTGTATCGTTGGTCAGCAGCATTTCTGTATTTTGATAGGTTGGTAACGATACTTTTTGCCACCTTGTTTCCATCCGCGAGATCATGCATGTTGGTATTTTTTTCCAGTAGGATATACCCTATGTTGAGCTCTACGATATAGTCACCAGGTGGGAGTTTGACTTGTTTTCGCTTGGTCGAAGAAGAATAAGGCGTTTCAGTTGGGACGATCCATAATGTGAATTTGTCATCGCCATCATTCCTTGACAACGACCTATGCCGATTAATGATTGGGAATGAGTAACGGAAAAGAGCTTCCCCGCCGCTATTAGTTGCAATGACAATCTCATAGAAGAATGCCGAGCAGTGTCCTTCCTCAGCATCGTTGTCCTGCTTCCGAAGGTTCTTTACAGTTGCATCTAACTTTTTCTCTAATGCCTTCCTAATTCGATCGAGGGAAAAAACAAGCTTGTTAAACCTTTCTACCCACATCTCTACCAGTCGTCGACTCATATTGGTTTACTTTTTACAGTATGTATATATCTTAAAGAACAGGGGAGTGGAGGTTACGGAAAGGGCCGAGTGAGGGGGGGGGCGGGTGAACGGGGTGAGCGGGGCAGACCCAGAACGAGGAGCTGGTGGCGCGGTACAGCGAGAGTGAGCGTGAGAGCAGGCACGCGGACAAGCAAACAAGCGCGCGCGTTGAGTGATAAACGACAACAAGATGGAGGCGAATGTGTCAACTACCACTTCCACCTCCACTTCCACCTCCTTGCCCGCTCCTGGTGTCAGCACCGGCAACACGAGCGACAAGGATGGTGATGTATACAGCATGGCGAAACTTGACNTAATTCTCTAAAGGCTATAAACAGTTGAATACTTCTCTTCCCCCAATTTTTTCATGGTGATATTCTCGAGGTATTTCGGGGCGACGGGATTTCTCAATGCTACGTAATTCGGTTCATCATGTACACCATGAATATAGTCGACTTGAATGTGCGTTGGTCTTTATACTAAACAAGTTGTCTAAACATCCACAGACAAGATTGATTACGGATCGAATTATCATTCTCTAAAGGCTATAAACAGTTGAATACCTCTTCAAACTTTTCATGGTGATTTCCTTGAGGCATCTCGGGTCTGCGGGATTCTTGAGCTGGTACATTTTCTTGTCGTTGAAAATCATAAAGACCTGCGGGTATGCATTTGTGAGTACATCATCGGAAATCTCCTCAACGATCGTGTCATTCGTTGATTCAAAAATGTAGTTTTTTGCACCAGGAAAATCCTTCTTTTTGCGAATCAAGATGTTGGTCATATGTGGAACACAATTACCGTCAGCGACGTTCAGTAAGCAAATCATCAAACAATGCTCGTAATTTTTCATGAGGTCAATGAGCGTATTGAAAAGAGGCCCTGTTGACTGATTGTTATACTCGTAGAGTCTCAAGACTGTTTTCAATACATGCAAACATTGTGTGTACATGATGGCAAAATCCTCACAATCACCGGCTCCTCGGATGGAGATTTGAGTGTCATATTGGTCGCTCAATTTACCATCCAGGTCAATGTCATTGACATACCGTTTGTCTTCACCAAATAGCACGTGCATGGTGACCAAAATGCACGTTCGTAGCGCTTCTAGTCTCGAACCATTTTGACGAAATGTTCGATTCATGTCTTCATAGCGGATGGCTTCAATCATCCGGTATGCAATACTCAGACGGTTCTTGTACATGAGATGGTCGGTGGTCAAATAAGCCTCTAAAAAGTAGCGACGATGGATGGTAAAGCGGCGGTCGTCTGGTCCAGCAAATTCACCAATCATTGTCCTTGTTGAAGAGGGAAGTCTATCGAGGCTCACATCAATTATGTTCTTCTTCTTCTCATATGCCGCCGCCGTTGCGTAGGGAGAAGCATCAGCATTATTAACCCCATGTCGATGGCGAGACTTGAATTGAACATCTGCGCTTTCTATCTGACAATTTCGCTGACACTGGCCCTTTTCGTTCACCCGAAACCGAAACCATTCAATAGGAGTGTTTGTCCGGCTGTCTACTGTGAGCAATCGCTCATAACTGATGCATGTTTCGTTGATTTCGTTGTATCGTCGGTCAGCAGTTTTTCTGTATTTTGATAGGTTGGTAACGATACTTTTTGCCACCATGTTTCCATCCGCGAGCTCATGCATGTTGGTATTTTTTTCCAGTAGGATATACCCTATATTGAGCTCTACGATATAGTCACCAGGTGGGAGCTTGACTTGTTTTCGCTTAGTCGAAGAAGAATAAGGCGTTTCAGTTGGGACGATCCATAATGTGAATTTGTCATCACAATCCCCTGACAACGACCTATGCCGATTAATGATTGGGAATGGATAACGGAAAAGAGCTTCACCGCCGCTCTTAGTTGCAATGACAATCTCATAGAAGAATGCCGAGCAGTGTCCTTTCTCAGAATCGTTGTCCTGCTTCCGAAAGTTCTTTATAGTTGCATCTACCTTTTTCTTTAATGCCTCTCTAATTCCTTCGAGGGAAAAAACAAGCTTGTTAAACCTTTCTACCCACATCTCTACCAGTCGTCGACTCATATTGGTTTACTTTTTACAGTATGTATATATCTTAAAGAACAGGGGAGTGGAGGTTACGGAGAGGCTGAGTGAGGGGGAGCGGGTGAACGGGGTGAGCGGGTGAGCGGGGCAGACCCAGAACGAGGAGCTGGTGGCGCGGTACAGCGAGAGTGAGCGTGAGAGCAGGCACGCGGACAAGCAAACAAGCGAACAAGTGCGCGCGTTGAGTGATAAACGACAACAAGATGGAGGCGAATGTGTCAACTACCACTACCTCCACTTCCACCTCCTTGCCCGCTCCTGGTGTCAGCACCGGCAACACGAGCGACAAGGATGGTGATGTATACAGCATGGCGAAACTTGACGCGCTTGTCAAAGACAGTGAAGCAGCACTCGATGGTTGGAATGCTCTCGGTCTGAACAAACCGTTGGCGCCCGAGTCGATCAACAAGTCTGAGTATTTCTCAGATTGGAAAATGCTGAACATTTTCGAGAAAATCTCGAAACAATTCCATGTCTGCCGAAAATTAGTCAAACGGGTGGAATCACTACTTGAAGGTGCACCGGAAACGTTGACTGAGGAGGAGTTTGGCAAGATTGAGTCGCTTGCAAAACGTTGGGATGTTTCCTCAGAAAAAATGGTGTCTTTAAAGGATAAAAAGACCAAATATTTGCAGATGAAAGAAATGAGGAAAAGGATGGGTGATCGCGACTTTGAGGCATTCCTTGATTTTGCACACCAGACGTTGGAGAGAGAGAGGAAACGCAAGCGTGAATCTTCTTCCATCAGCACGGATGAATCACCACCACCAGTGGAAAAGCGCCAAAAGACTTCGACTGTTGTTAGCACACCATCGAAAAAATTGCAGTCGTCCGAAAACAAGCCAGCTATTGCACCCACTTCAAAAGTCTTGGAAGCGGCCCTTGAAGCAATAAAAGCTCGTCAGCAGCAGCAGCAGCAGCAGCAGGAGCAACAGCAAGTGCCATCGTCTTCATCAAGTCAACAGACACCGGTGCCACAGAAAAAGCACAAAAAGAGCCCGAATCCAACGACGACAACGTCCGTTACAACTTCTTCCACCGTCAAACGTGTTCATGCTCCTTCGAGTGCAATGCCACCACCATCACCTCGGCAACAATCCATCTCAACGGACGATACCTTGCTTGTGGACTCTAACGATGATGACGACGACGATGATCTAGAGTACGGTTCCGATACCCGTGGTTCCTTTGACAAAAACATTAATCGTCTTGGTGTCTGGACATATTACGTGATGAATGAGTCCACGTTGCCGTCTGATGTCATTAAAGCGGTCAAGAAATATTTGTACAACCGTGGTACAGAAATTTATCCATCAGTTTGTGAGCCCTACGTTGCACATACCAATACATTACGGAAAGACGACATGATTTCATATTTGATCGACATGATGTCAGTAGCACTTGATTCGTCTCCATGCGGAGCAACGGAGCGACAATTTCGGTATCTTCGGAGCGTCGGTTTCCGCGAAAACATGAGCTAAACTGGTAGTACTACTAGACAATCCTAAATCCATCTACATTGTTCTTTTTTGTTCCTTACCGTACGTCTATTATGTAGTAGTTGGTTGTAGTTGGGTTTGAAATCTGCTGCCAGCTCCAGCTCCAGCTCCAGCAGACCCCCAAGCGCGGTTCGAAGCAACCACGAGCAACCAAACACATTCGTTAGCAACAAATGCGTTGCAACAGCAGCGAGCGTCGCTCAGCTGAGATTGCGGAGTCTAACAACGACGACGACGACAACAACAGCGACAGCAGCAGCAGGAGCAGCAGCGAGGAGGAGCCTGACGAGAAGGAGCCTGGCGAGGAGGACGTCTATGGGAGTGATTACGTGTGCACTGTCAGCCCTCGTGGTATTAATGGCGCCGCGGAATTTGAGGAAAATCTGGTGCGCCTTGGCGTCTGGACGTTCTACGCGATGAATGCGTCCATGTTGTTGTCTGATACCGCAACAGCGGTCAAACAATTTTTACACAACCGTGGAACAAAACACTACCCACAGGCATGCGAGCCTTACGTTACACATGCCAGATCATTGCCGGAGTACGGCATGATAACATATTTGTTCGACATGATGGCAAATTCAGTCGACATGAGCGAATGTCGGGTAAATGACAGAGAAATGCACACTCTGAGATGCGTCGGATTTCGCGAAAATATGTAGTGAACGAACGAACATGAAAACCGATTGTTCTTTTTTGTTCCCTTTCCAACGGACGTTGAGAGTACTACTAATTACAGGTACTAGTTGGTTGCATGACAGACAGAGTTTTTTGGTTGGGTTTTGAAATTTCGCTGCTGCCGTATTTTTGTGTGTCAACAGCCAGCAGCCAGCAGCCAGCAGACCCCAAACGTGGTTTGGAGCCACTAGATCAACATCCACAATGTGTTTTCGAGTTTGGCGCAACAGCAACAACAAGAGCAGCAGCGGCAGCGGGCACAAACATCGCTCCGCGCAGATGCTCGCCATTGTATCTCAGCAACAGATGAGCAACATGGAGAATCTTCCCAAACCAATTAGGCAGATCATAAAGCAATCGTCTAGTAGTGTCACTGATCAGGATGTTAGTAGCCTGTATGAAGTACTACCAAAATATGACAATACTGAAAAATTATAATTTTGAATATTATTCGTATTTAATTCGAAGTGGTGGCAGTGGTGGCGGAGGCACGCTGTTGTAGAAAGGATGGAGCGAGAGTTGTTGTTGCTGCTGATTTGCTTGTCTTTTATGACTAATCTTCTTTACTGCCTCCACCCCGAAAGAGGACACCCAAACAACAAACACAATCGGCATCACCCAGGACGAGTAGGATGAAGAGGAAGGGAACAGAATAAACTCACGCTGGACCCAATTCTTGATGGTGTAAAATAGGACGCTCGACTTTAGACGAATTTGAATGACATGACAAACATCACCATGGCTGCCAATCTTGGAAGCATCCACTAAATTACAGAAATTCTCCAGCATGTAATAGTCGTGTGTTCGCTCATGCGCAATCGTCTGGTACAATTCCACGAATTGAAAGCATTCCAGAATGATATAAGGAACTAGAATCAATGATGACAAGATTGCTAAAACTCTGGTCGTAAGTTTGGTTGTCATCATCAATCCCACCTCAACTTGTTTTAAAACGAACGAAAGAGTAAAATTTATATAATATCTTTAGTCTGAGTTTTTCAAGAAAATTCACATAAAATCCAACACATCCTCAGCGGTACCATTACCACTGCCATCTTTGGTCTCACTGACTTGTTGATCATCATCCTCCTCCCCCTCCGTGCGGCTCTTTTTGGAAGGAGACATGTCAGTAAGTTCTTCGCGTGCACGCTTGACCTGCTCAGGAGAGAAACCAGAAATGTCGAGAAGATCATCGTCTTCATTCTTTCTTGACGAAGGCGCGTACAACAGGTGGGTGGCATTCAGCTTGCAAGAGAGGCCCATGTTGCTGATGCTGATTGAAAACCAAGAGACGGCCTTGAAGGCACATCCTTTCAGTTCACCGTGCTCAAATCTTGGCGTGTAGTTTGTGCCATTGATGGACTTGACGGAGCACGTGTTGCGTCCAATCTTGAGACGAAGGGTTGGAGGGTATCCATTCTCGACAGCAGCGTCCGTTCCCTTGCTGAAAAAGCCATGAAAAGTCTTGGAAGTGAACGACTCGCGCTTGGCAAGGGTGCGGTCAAACTGCTTGACACGAGGCTCTTTCACAACTTCCCCGTTTGCCTTGGTGACATCAATGGGTTCAAGGAGGAAATCCAACAGTCGCTGCTCAATCTTTCGAAAGAATGCAACCACCTTTTCTCCATAGTCGAGCGCATCTTGATCCTCCTCCTTTTCGTTGGGGACAATCTCAAACTCTTCTGGCTCAAACTTCATGCCGCGAACACGCAAGTCCAAGGTGGGTGCTGCAGTTGGGTTTTCTTTACTGATCGAAATCCCGTACGGTGCGACCATCGGTCTGTTGAGCGAGAGCTGCAATGGGGCAAGTGTCACCTTATCGCCCGT
Organism: Parietichytrium sp. I65-24A; assembly: GCA_012862575.1. NCBI lineage: Eukaryota > Bigyra > Thraustochytrida > Thraustochytriidae > Parietichytrium > Parietichytrium sp. I65-24A. The sequence goes on along the minus strand of BLSF01000154.1, from coordinate 10,733 downwards.
CTTTTTCGGGTATTGCACGTTGACCCAGGTTGTGGTTTTAGCGCCGCCACCATTGCCACCGCCGCCGCTTCCGCCTGCTTTGTTACCACCGTCCTTTGGCTGGTATTGCTGGATGGAAAAGACAATCTTGTCCAGATCCACGTTTTCGATGGTGTTGTTGTTGATGCTCATTGTTGTTGTTGTTGTCTGCTGCTTGTTCTTCTTCTTCTCTTGCTTGTCTAGCGTTTGGGGTCTGCTGTCCCTGGAGGTTTCAACGGGGAAGAGGGGTGAGTGAGCGAATAGGTGAGAGCAACGACTCTCTCTCTCTCTCACAGTAAAAAAAGGTGGTATACATATACAATCAACTACATATATACCAGTGTCTACATAAATCTTATCATAAGGTATAGATGGCTGGAAATCTACGAGTGAATTCAACGGACGCGTTCGTAAAACTCTGCGTTCACAACGTCCTGTGCCTCTGTCGCGCGGCGATTCAGGATGTGCAAAAGTATATACAGAATCCTGATCAGGTTCGTGTCCAAGAATACATTCCTAACGATGCTGTGAGGGCAGAAATCAACCAACTTTTTGATGCCAACGCAGACATAAAATCCTTTTATAATGGTAACTATGATGAAATTATTGGATTCCATCTCCTATTGGCTCATATATACACGCGCGGAGTGGACGTCACCATGCGCGGGTTTGATGTTGCTGAAGGTAAAAAGAAAGAATACTATCTAAATGCTATCATTGAGGCGGTCCGTGTTTATGAAGACTACAAAAAACCTGATGGAAAACTTGTATTTTACAGAGTGAATGAAACGCCATATGAAAATTTCATGACATGGAATAAAAACGAATCCGCCGCTGAAAAACCAATGAAGGATGGTAACTTTAAAGCAATCGATCAGATCAAGTTTATTCTCGTGAGTCTGAAGAATCATGAAAACAGGATGGAGCTACCGTTGTATCGTTCTTTCTCGCGCGACAGGGAAAAGTATCACGGGTTGAATGAGCACTACAATAAGAACATGATTGCTCGAGAAAGATTTATGATAATGGAAAGTAAGATCAAAAACGTTCAACCCAAGGTTTTTTTCCAGAGTGTTGACTTTGAATCAATGGGAAACAATAGTTTATTTGGAGCTCCTAATTCCAGTAGGAAAACATCTCTCAATCAACTGCTTTCTGGAAGGTATCTTGATGTAGATGCCAGAACAAAACGCGATATCTCGAATGCCTACATCCTATTGTACATGATGGCACTTGAGAATTTTGTTTACGAAGGGGGAGAGTTTACACAAATCGATTGGCTCGTTGGTGAAGATCCTGAGATTGAGGACCTGTTTTTCGATGAATTGCTGACTAAAGTTATAAATCATATGGGGAAGAATGATGACGATCTCCTTGACGCTATTCGTCAAGGCGTTTCAGGTGTCGTTCTTTCAAAACATGGAGGGGCAACCCATGTTCAGGAGGGACAGGGGCAGAGTCAATCGTCCATTAATAGACGTGGTGGTGGTGGAGGAGGAGGACGAGGAAAAGGTGCTGTAATGCAGCATCAGCACCAGGAATATCAGCAGGAGCCGGATCGACCGTTGGATGAGGAGGATGATGTATATTCAATTTATTCCGAACCACAAGAGCATCAGCAGGAGCCAGGTCGACCGTTGGATGAGGTATATTCATTTATTTACCAACCACAACATTCACCCAAAGGACAGCAAACACGAAACAAGAACACTCCAGGAGTGCGACGGGAACTATTTGGTGAAACCAAAACCTCCCCATCTAGACCTCAACGAAAGAATTCCTTATCCAACGAAGTACGCCAAGACATTGGCAGGCAATACTTGCAAATACTCACTGCAAGACAAGGAAACCAGGGAAAAGATGATGACGTATTTGTGTTATTTTTATTGCTACTAAGAGACCCCATGAAAGTCCATCAGATCATTTTCCAGGACATGGGAAAATATCCATGGGCCAACACAATTCGAACACGTGCTATAAATGAATGGAATAATGTGAAGAATGTTAAAGTGGGAAATCAGAGTCCGGCGTCACAAGTGAAAAAAGTTGCACCGTTGATTATGATGGTGTCTATATTTGCGAATAAACGCCTTCAGAATGAATTTAATTTCACTGAAGACAAAGCCGAATGGTACATGATTTTACTGGCACTTGATGTTGGAAACGTATTCCTCTACTCTCAGCTTGGTAAATACAGACAAACTCATACCAACTACCAGCTGGATCGAAGAATAACACGAGTGATTTCTCAAATGGACCCAAATTCAGTCCCAAAGATTTCAGACAATGAGAAAAAACGAGTAGACGATTTTCTTGCACCACCGATCATTCTTGTTCCATCTGATGACCACCAGCTTTCACTTGATCAATCGCAACTTCTTGTGATAGACTATGCATCAAAATTGGACATCAACAGTCGACCCGAGGACGTCAAGAAAGTTCTCGCTCAAATTTCTCCGCTTGATTACCTCGACTATGTTTTTGAAAATACGACGGACTATATTTTTCAGCAGCAGCCAGTAACGATAACGCTTGATCGCTTATTATCGCACTGTTTACAGAAAATTGCCAAAGGGTACGACACGGTGACCACAAACATTGACACCTCACGGAAAAACATGCTTCAACATTACGCTAACGAAGAAAATATTCGTTCCATAGCTGCAAAATCGGAAACTTTCTATGAATTAAGTGAGCTCATGGAGGGTATGAAGATCACCTACGATGATGAGCTCATGGAGGGTATGAAGATCACCTACGATGATTATTCAGACTTTTAAAATCAAATTTGCTTTATATACGCCACTAACCAAAAAAAAATAAAAAAAAGAACAATTATGACAACTGATTTTGAAACTGTGGTACTTCTACAATCCATCCTACTTGCCGGAAGCACTCACGAGGTATTGATACATTGGACACCGGTATGGTTTGGTGACGATCCACTCGAAAAGTTGCCACTCTGGGCCATCACGGATCCCGATTCATCCCAAGTACCACCTTCTTCTTCCTCCTCCGCAATCTACTCAACTTGTCTCAAACAACTAGGTTCAGCAAACCTGCCTGAATCTATCCAGAGACTACTAAACCAAGTGATGCGCGGGTCAAAGCAACGATTCGTTGACTTTTTCATCTACTATCATCACGTACTTGAAGAAAGTGAACTCTTGCACACATCAAAATATCTGCAGCAGAGAAAACAAACGACATCGAGGGTCGATTTGATTGATGCGATGGCTATGTTTCCTTACCTCACCGGCCTCGTTAATGATCTGCTCAAGAAGAACGTTCCCCCACCTTCACCGATATGTCGACCAACCAATCTAGATCAATTCATCGCTATTGGTCTCGAAAGAAGCAAAAAAGCAGTCGCTGACGAAGAAGTAGAAACATCTACTTTTGATGTCGCTTTTGGGAGACAACGCCCTTACACGGAAGACCAATACCAATCTCTTACGAATGTAATAGTGTTCTTGTATGGAACAGAAGGACTTGAATTCCTAGACAATGCTGGATGGTTGATCCCATCATTTGACGAACTAACAAAAGCAAGGTTGGAAGTTGAATTGACGTCAAAATACCCTTATCACGAACAAATGATGCAAGTCTATCTGACGCTGTATCTCTATGCGATGGATAAGTTTCTTCAATCTCCGTTCAGAGTACTAAATCAAAAAGTGGTTGATGGCGAGGCTCAACGGCAGCTAATCAGTGACGCTCTGTCATTTATTGTGAACAACGATGACGACGACGACTACGACATTCTCAATTTCCAAGGATTTCGCACTAGTGCCAGTGTTAGTATCGAGAACGTTGCCGATAAAGTTTTCGAAGAAGAGAAAATATTCAACAACAACACAACAAGTTATTCGTCCTCCGCTTCTTCTTTTCCTGGAATGATTGCCTTAGATTATTCTACTCAAATTGATCAAGACCTGCAACTTTCCTCCGACTTGGAAATCATCCTGTTTTACATCTTCATTCGAGATCCCACTTGCTTGCTACAAAAGCTTGAGAAAAGGACCGTCGATGATGAAAAGGCCCGTGTTCTTCTCACCTGGTTTCGTGGTCGCAGTAATAATAATGTGCGAAGTATGTACTTGCCAATCATCGAGTACTTTTACTCGAAAAGTAACTTTCAGAATGATTGGAAAGCTGCATTAATGGAACTGGACATTGGGAATGTTTACATTCTTAGTATGAAAGATGATAAAATCAAATTGACACGTTACGATCAAAGAGTCAAGAAGACTACTCTTTCACTTGCAGAACAACAAAGATCTTCATTGGGTGTGGCCCCGCCAATCATTATATCGTCGAATAGTACTAAAACCCTCTTCCTCCCAGACCATCGCAAACAAATCAAGTTGATGAATTACTATGACAAACAACAAATACAAAAGATCATACAGTCCATGTCGCCAATTGATTATCAAGCGTATTTACTTGGTGCCAAGCATGCGTTCAAAGTTTACGATAATACAGTGAAGGTGAGACGCTTGGAGCGTCACTTGCTCACTACCGAGCATGTGCGACAATGCAAACTTGGGTACGATCAACTCTATACACAAAAGTCCATGACCAAACAAGCCTGCCTGCAATACTATCAGGATGAGGCCAATTGTAAAGCACTGTATCTTGCAAATGACGATGATGTTGTTGATAGTCTATCGTATTATCTGCGTGATTTGGCGCGCTTGAAATGATTGCTTCCAATCTTGTGGAATAAAGAGTGTCGCTACCCTAACCCTAATCGTAATCCTAATCTAACGACTCTCTTTGGCTCGTTTGTTTGCTTGGGTTTCATCATTTTCACCTCCTTTCCGTTTCTTGTTCTGGGTTTCTTCAAAGTCTTCCTTGTATCCTTTATAAACATCTTGAAAACGTTTCATGAGCTCGTGCATACCATTTGGGAAGAGTGAGGTCACTGCGGTTGAGAAATGTTTCTTGTCTCGCACATAGATGTTGTAGAATGGCACAAAGTCAATGTTGAAATCGGTTTTCAGAAGATCCCGGAACAAGTACAAGAGGCATTGATTCCGAAAGCGACCAAAAAACAACTTGAAGCTCTCGTCAAAACCATCAAAGAATCTCGGATAGAGGACACGCCATCCATCGAATGGATTGCGTTTCTTTTTGGAATCAAACTTTTTGTCGGTGTGACAAATGCCAATCTTTTCATGAGATTCACTGACGCCTTCCAAAATCATCTGATCAATGTTTCGCAAGATAAAATCATCAACACCATAATGTCGACGTACTTTGGAGAACAAGTATCGCACTAGTTCATTTGTGAGGACCGGGGTGATTCTAGACTCGGTGATGACACGATCAAAGACGACTACCGACTGGTCGTATTGACTGATTAAACGCTTCATCTGGATGTCAATGTGCTTGTGCATGTAAAACATATAAAATACAAATTTCAAGCTCATACGAAAGGTGGTAGTATGGCTGCTGCTGCTGCTGTTTCGTTCGTAGAAATCGCTGTGAAATGGATAGAACAACGACGACGATGACACACCTAAATCTTCTTTGGACCATTCCTCGTTTCGAATCAGCCGCATCAACCCTTGTCGGATTAGCCCACTTGTAAACTCTTGTTGAATCTCATCCAAAGTATATTTTGTTGAAAGCGTGGCCGGTGAAAGTCCTGATGCCATGCGAAACATCTCGTCCATCAACTCGTACACAACGCCAGGTGGAAGATCAATATAAGAACGAAATCCGGCCAGGTACTCTCGTCGATCTTCTACATCATTTTGATCTTTGAGCTTTTGTGCAAAATCAAAGGCTACTTGATCCAGAACCGGGCGAAGAATTTTGATCTCAATTCGCGTTGATGGTGAGTGTTTCAATTCTTCGTGCACCCAGTTCCAGATATCAAGATTAAATGGGAAACCATTGACGATAAACATTCGCTTCTTCCTTTTCTTTTAAATCAATAATATATCTATACAATTACACGTTCAAACCAAATTGGCTCAATGCTGAAATTTGGTGTGGTGGTGGGATTCTCTTTCTTTTCATCTGTTGATGTTTCATCAATTGGTACAAACAACATTGGATCATGCATCTTCATCCCCCGATGACACACACGATACTCAACAAAGAGGGCTTTATTGTTCTTTTTCCCAACATCCTCCAACTTGCACCGTTCGAAGAGTGATGGTTGGTCGTTTTTTTCGTAAAAGTTGGCAACAAATCGAATCTCCTGTACAGTCTCGATGCAAGCCTTTTGTAAAGCTGCATAAAATCGTTCGTCTGTAAACTTGATCAACATGTCCGAACTCATGGTACCGTACCGTGGGTGGATGATGTTGCTACTGGTGCTCTTGTTCTCCTCCGTAAAAACATGAGCAATGATTTCTGGTGCATACTTTTTCGTCAACAATGCAATGCTCTTCTCCTTCATCAGCACGGCGTCAGATTGGTAGATGTCGACATGGTTCTGATACCGAGTGTCAAAGAGTTGCGTCAAAAATGGTCGGGCATCTGCACGAAATCGAAGCTGAACTCTTCCGGCCTCTACCCGTAGATAGGAGCATTGGTCACTGATGATATTCATGACAATGTCGCGAACAGCCAAACTACCAGACATTTCAAACGAGTCCCTTGCCAAGTAATCCATGCGGTCAGCATCAAGGCCGTATTTCTTGTTGTTGATGATGTTTTCAATACTGATCCCTGCACCTGGGTGTCCAAGAATGATCTGTGAGATTTTACGCAAGTGTCTTCGACGGAAACCAGCAACATACAGTCGTTGAAATGCAACCCTGAAAATCCTTCGAAGCAAGACGATCGAGTTTCGTTCGTGATTGTATCGATAGGATGCGCCAAAAAGCATTGGGATGATCACATTTTCAGAGACGTGTGAAAATGCACCATGACCAAGGTCATGACAAAGTGCCGCAATCTTGAGACAGAATCGATCTTCCCTGTCAATGAATTCAATGTTTGGGTCAAGATTGTCCAACCATAGCCCCGTTAGATGGTATGTCCCAATACAGTGATCAAAACGAGTTGTGGAGGATTGATTGACAATTCCGAGTTGTTTGATTTGTTTCAGTCGTTGAAATTCTTGGGTTTGTACAATGATTGTGGCGATTGGGTCAAGTGTAATGTCCCCGTACAGTGGACATGAGATTGTAGTAGGTAATATCATCATCATTTTGCTTGCTTGCTGCGCGCGTGCGGGTGCTGATAAAGGTCTGTTGGCATGCAGTCGCGCAGGAATGAATTCAAGAAAAGGAGTTGTATTTTTTCACATGTGTAGCGTAAAAATTTCTTTATTTTCAGATTATTAGGCGACCCTTAGTCGTGCTTACTTCTTCAGGTACTTCGGTGCTAATCGTTTTGCCAATGTCCTTGGCACTCTGTGCGAGGAGTGGAAACTTTACACAGCAAACATACCATGACAAAGTGATTGCGACAAGGACGACCAAGATGATATCAATGATTAGCCAAGTCATCACCACTGTATTACTGGTATCGAGGAACGTTTGCAGTTCGTTCTCGGAAATGTTGTAGAAAAAAGAATGCTCATTCTTGAACGGGTCCGTTGTTTTGGTAGATGTGCAGATTGTGTTGTACAAAAAGCATTCATGTTGATCAAGTGAGGTTGAATAGTTACTCAATGCACCTTTGCAAGTGGGTGCGGCGCTGAGGCAGGCATCTGGGCATCCGGTATCACCACTGTATAGCAACTTTTGATAGTAAGAAGAAGAAGAAGAAGAAAAAGCGTCACACAGCGAATAGTCGAACCGCTGTGTATTGTACGTTTGAGTGGAGGTTTGAAAGGTATCTGCAGTCAAGATAACAATAAAGACAATGACATAGACCAAGATTAAAAGCGTCACAAACGCCTGACTGCATTTGTACACTTCGGATTGACTCTTGTATTGATCAAGTGCACGTTGCATCCGACGTCGACCACTCTTCCTCCCGCTAACACCAACAAGATAGTCACTTTCTTCTTCATGCATCATCTTCTTATAATTTTATAATAGTCTCATGTCATATATGTCTAATCATAACTCGAGAGTGGCTGAGTTGCTGATGATGGATCTTTCACTGCTTCATAAGAAGAAACGATCAGATCATCTGCGTTTTCTTCATCATCTTCTTCTTCAAACACATCATAATCATCAAACACGTGCCTTTGGCTAGCCCAAACAGCCACCATGGACGAATGGCGTCTTGATGTTCGTGGCACCAATTCAATTGTCTCCATGCTATCTTGTGGACGAAGTTTTGGTTGTCTTTTTCTTTGAAGACGAGACGGCGATGATTGCTTTTGCTTTCGTTGCTCGCTTTTTCCGCCGCTTACCGACGCCATCACCATCATTGTCACTATTGGCGGTTCGGTATCTCTTCTTTGTCGCTGCTGTCTTCTTCTTGATTTTATTTGACGGAGCTTTCTTTGACTTGCGCGGAATCCGAGTCGTGCCATCAGCCGATGAAACAAGAGCATCATCTTGCGCGTTTACTGCGTCTGCGTCTGCGTCTGCGTCTGCTTCGTCGTCCTCCTCGTGCTCGCGGTTCAAATGGATCTGCTTGGCCTTGTACAGACACATGAGCATTGCATCACAATAGTCGTCTTGCTTTGCGGAACTGATGCCCTCCATGATCTCAGGGAATCGCGCTCGAATAAACTGAATCGCCGCGACCTTGTTTTGTGCATGTGAGTTGCGTGACGTCCCAAAGACAGTTTTCACACTCCGCGGCGCGACATACTGGTAAGGGATTCCATGAGAGTAACAGAAACTTCCTATGATGTGCTGTGAAATCAGATGCTTGCGCTTCATCTGTTGCTCAATCAGGACATGTCGCGCGTTTTTTATGTAGTCTTCGTAGAGGGACCCTTTAAAGAACAAATTGTGCCACTTCTGCACCAACTTGCCTTCATTGGCAAGGCGATCACGCGCAGCTATTGAAAGACGGTTTACATGCACAAATTTGGCTGTTGTGAGTGAAAACACCGCGAATCCAATGTTGACCGTGCCAATGTCAATGCCAATTAGTAGATTCTTACCGGGAGTCATATTTAGCTTTTAGTATTTTCGATTAGCTTTATCTATATATCCACGCTCGTGCGAATTTTACATGGCAGGAAGAATGATGGTGTGTCCATTTGTTTAGACGACAAAGTTTTGAACGGATTACTACGAACGCGACCTACTGGCCCCTTTATTTTGTACTGTTTTGTGAGCGTTTCCATGTATCGTTTCATGAATCCACTGCTCTCCTTCATTGCTCGTTCGATCGGGTCGAAAAATCTGGCTACCGATCTTCCTCTGCTACTGCTGCTGCTATAACTAGCGGAAGCCCCAGTACTACTATTCTCGTCCCTTCTCTGATTGTATCGTTGTAAAAGACTCTGTGCAATCTCTTCTCTTGTAATTTTCTCATCCTTCTTGTTCCACAGAATAATCGTCGAGTAAATGATCTCATACAACGAATTAAGTCGATCTAGTTTGTCATGATACTTGGTGCCTAAGAAATGATAGTGTCCATCGGGAATATAAAAGAAATAGTCTTGATCTAATACCACGATTGGATGTGAGACAACTCGAAACACAATTGTCCTCAGTCTCTCAATATTGGAAGGGATATTATACTGTCGGAGCAACTCAGGCTCTAATAGTGGGTAGTACGTCTCACAAATTTCCTCAATGAAACGTTGACACCGTTGCTCTGGTCTGGTCAGGTACAAAAAGAACGCCAAGATATTTTTAAGAAAAGAGGTTGGAGTTTGTTGTCTTCGACCAAGCTCGTCATTCACAATATCTTCGAAGAGTTGCTCATAATGGATTTCCATCACTGGCTCAAAGATGGACAGTCCTGGTTTGGAAATAATTACCGGCACGAGTTCCTCGTTCAAAAAAATATCAACATAAGCGTTTACGAGTGGTGAGATGGATGTTTGAAGTTCGTCCACATCAACATCTAGCGGGGAGCAATAACGAATCAGATTCATCAGTTGCAAGTTGTTCATTTTGATGTCCGCTTCTTCTTCACGAAAGTATCTCAATGTCACCATGATGGCTCGAAAATAACCCAAGATGGACATGACGGGACTGAATAGATCCGTTGTTAGGGTTAGGGTTCCATTTTTTTCACTGAAATTCTAAAATTCACTTACTATTTCCGAGAGAGTTCCATCACCAATGCTGAAAATTCGTGGTAATCATTGTTCTCATTAAGGCTCAATTGCAATTCGGCCGTGTGAAACGAATCTTTTGAGGTGAAAAAGGACAGGAATGCCGAGTCGTCCGTAGTTAGACTGATCGAACTACCAATATCACTAAGAGTATCTTCAATTGATTTGAACGCTCTAACATCACCTTCAGGGAGAAGTTGCTCCCGTGCCACATGCACTGCCATAATTGATCAAGTTGAGGAAGGCGAGAGAAAGAGAGAGACCGACCTCTCGTGTGTGTCTTCATTTCTTGCAGACCCCCAACTTCGTATATATGATGGATATTTCTACTTTGACGAACGATGCCAGAGCAGCCATCGCCGGAGAAGCAGTTGTCGACGTCGACGACGACGTTGAAGAAGACGAAGACGAAAACGAAAACGACGAGTCTTCGACTCCGCAACCAGACATCCGTGTTTGCACGCGGAACTTCATCATCAACATCAACGGACCCATCTGTCACAAGACGCTTCTTCGCACGTCATGGAACACCATGCTGAATGATAACAAACCG